>KN361958.1:493-12225 GCA_000785685.1 Uromyces viciae-fabae
AAGTGATGGATAATTATGAGAAATGGAAGGAAATTGTTCCAACCTTTGTTTGGCATTGAGATTGATTTGTAATTTTGTTTTGGTTTGGTTGAGAAGGAAGATAAAATTACTTGTTGATATATTTCAAATTGAAGCAACAATTAAGGTTGAAGAAATGGGTTTGTAGGGAGGTGACATAAATTTTTATGGGCTAATTTGAATTTATGATTGCAGATTTTTATGTCGACCTTTGGATTTTAGATATTTTGAAATATATATTTTTTTGATATATTTGACACCCCCTGTGCCGAATAAGTGGGTTATTCCAAAAAAAAATGTCTGGTTTGAAATGGGGTTTTTTGCTGAAATCCCGACATAAAAAAAGGTCGTGTTTGGTGATATTTGACACCCCCTAATACATGTGATTCCAAATTAAAGACATTTAGCAATGCTTCCTTTGGGGATGACACAGTAACTAGAAAATCTCAATCGGGTTACTTATGCTTAGTATATGGCTCATTAATTTCTTGGAGCGGTTCCAGACAAAGAAACGAGTAGGTTAAACAAAAGAAGGTTAATTAAATACAATATAAGATGTGCATAATGAAGGTTTAAGGTTAAGAAGTTTTTTCAATGAATTGTGGAAAAACAACAATAAAATATTTCATCACTTTATTAATAAAAGTGGATTAGAGGATAAGTTAAAGAAATTTGGATCTAGTTCAAAAAATACTAGACACTTAGACATAAAAATGAAAGGCATTAGAGAAAAATTGAAGGAAAATAACATTAAAATTCATTTGATTCCTACTAAGCTAATGGCAGCTGATTGTTTGACAAAACCATCCAATAAAATCACCATTCAAAATATTATCAATTTAATTTCTAAACATCAAATTCAAGAAGAAGAAAACAAGATCTCAGGAAGGGTGTAAGAATTAAAATGTCAACTCTCAGGTTTCACTCTGATTTCACATGTTTTACCGCTTCAATTCAACTTTTGAAAGTCTCTCAAAATCAACTCAGTCAAATTGATTCACTTCAACTTCATCAAAATATGAATCAAATTAGCTTCAATCTCAGGTCCAATCAACTCAACAATCAAAATCTTTTCCTAAATTTCTTTTCTTATTTCTTTCATGTTTCTATTTCTAATTTCATTTTTTATATCTCACTCTTTATTTGATTGATTCAAACTGTGCTATTGGTGAGATCTTGTTTCTTCTTCTTATCATATCAACTCAAATCAACCAAATAACATCCAAAATCCTAGTGTCTCAAATCAAAATGTGTCAAATTCTCAATCTATCCAAATCTCATTAGTTCTTTCAATAAAATCATACAACTCTCAGTGTTGAGTTTTTTTCTTTCCTTTTTTCTTAATTTGAAATTTTTAATTCCCTTTAATAATTTTTAAAGAGAATCTAACTTGCTTTTTTATATACATAGTTTGCTGCTCTTTGAAATTAAAATCTTTTCAAATTATTTTGGGCTGTTTTGAGACTCTAAAAGAGGTGAAAAATGGTTTGAACCCTTATAGCAGAATTCAGGAAAGTATGATGGAGTGAAGACTCTGCCTTCCTGGGGTGACAAGAGAGTCTGAGAAGGATTTACTGATGGGGAATGACAGGGAGAAAAGCTACACCTGGTGATGGTAAGAAAGTTTGAAGTTTAAGAGAGTGTTTCCAGCACTCTGATTTGTTTGGAAAGAAAAGTGGAAAGACAGGAGGATAGCTGTGGGAGCAGGGGATATGAGTCAAGTCCTCTGTGTCTCCTTTAAGAAAGGGGAAGAATGTGAGCAATGGCTACACACTAAAGGGTTCAATGAGTGTAAGTATTTATTTCTTAAAAGGTATGTTTGTAAGTGTTATTATTATTCAGGGGGAATGTCTGAGGGGGAATTTTTGATTATAATTTTTCTTATGGTCAGATTAGATGGATTAGATGGGGGGAAAACACTGAGGAGAGAGCTCCTTATATAGAAAAATGGGGTCAAAAACAGGGTACAACAAAACAGGGTGTCAGAAAATCATACAATGCACAGACATGACATCAGTGCTAGTGTATCTTATCTTATCTCCTTCCAGAAATTTGGGCTAATCCCTTTTGAAACAAGTGGGGATTGTAATATGAGGTCAGAGGATTTCTAAACATGTGTAAGTGTGTGTGTATCCTGTGGTAGTTTATGTAAGTAACAATGTCACAGACATTTGATTAAACAAAATTATTCCATCAATTCTTGTCATACCGGTAAAACTTTTTCCTTTCTTCAAATTCAAGTATGTACACTATTCCTCAATCTGTGTAATAATCCCTCAAACTGTTGAACTAAACATTATCCTTAGTATACTAAAACAAATAATATTCTGATTACTCAAACAAATACATTTCTTTGTCTCTTTGTTGTAAAATTTTTGTTCAATCTCCTTTGATTTCTTTATCATCATTTTTGTTATAAAGACCTATCTATATTGTAAATAATTTAGCCCATGCAAAATCAAAATCAAAATTTTTATTAAAACACTACTCTCAATTTCCTATCCTAAGAAATTTTCTATCCATAGTTAAAATAATAGTTTTTCCAGTCTTCATAAACTTATTTAAAAGTATTTCATCCTTACGTTTTGCATCATAAAGCCTGGTTCCAACAGTTGAATATGTACAGTAAATGAGGTCATAGCCTCTTATCTATGAAACTTGTAGTGGGTATGTGATAGTAGATATGGATTATGCGATATTTGTTATGGTTTATTGACTTATATATTATTTTGTGATGCATAAAACTGTATTATTTTTGTTTGTGATTTTGTAAGATATTTCTAAGTACCCTTTTTAAGTATTCTGCCTTGAGTAGCTCTTAAACTAGTGGAGTAATTGATATGGCTTTGGTGAGTGACTAGGGGTTGATTTGAGTCTAGAATCCATTTCTGAAATAAAAACTAAAAAATCCCTTCTCCTTTAGGGTGAAATAATTTTTTTTTTATTGAGTCCACTTTAGAGTACCACACCATGCTAAAACAACACCCCTGGATAACTAAAGTGACATCCCCGCTGTCAGAAAGACAGCACAGGGTGTTGTATACACCCTCTGGGAGGTGTTGTTTTAGACACTCTGCAAAAAAAAATAAAAAAAAACCCCGCGAGGGGTGTTGTTTTAGTCAATGAATTCCCCACGAAGGAAGTTGCTTTAGAAAAAAAAGAAAAAGAGAAAAATAAAAAAAGAAAAAATAAAAAAAGAAAGAAGAGAAAAATAAAGGAAGAAAATGAAGAGAAAAAAAGAGAGAAAAAAAGAGAGAAAAAAAGAGAGAAAAAAAGAGAGAAAAAAAGAGAGAAAAAAAGAGAGAAAAAAAGAGAGAAAAAAAGAGAGAAAAAAAGAGAGAAAAAAAGAGAGAAAAAAAGAGAGAAAAAAAGAGAGAAAAAAAGAGAGAAAAAAAGAGAGAAAAAAAGAGAGAAAAAAAGAGAGAAAAAAAGAGAGAAAAAAAGAGAGAAAAAAAGAGAGAAAAAAAGAGAGAAAAAAAGAGAGAAAAAAAGAGAGAAAAAAAGAGAGAAAAAAAGAGAGAAAAAAAGAGAGAAAAAAAGAGAGAAAAAAAGAGAGAAAAAAAGAGAGAAAAAAAGAGAGAAAAAAAGAGAGAAAAAAAGAGAGAAAAAAAGAGAGAAAAAAAGAGAGAAAAAAAGAGAGAAAAAAAGAGAGAAAAAAAGAGAGAAAAAAAGAGAGAAAAAAAGAGAGAAAAAAAGAGAGAAAAAAAGAGAGAAAAAAAGAGAGAAAAAAAGAGAGAAAAAAAGAGAGAAAAAAAGAGAGAAAAAAAGAGAGAAAAAAAGAGAGAAAAAAAGAGAGAAAAAAAGAGAGAAAAAAAGAGAGAAAAAAAGAGAGAAAAAAAGAGAGAAAAAAAGAGAGAAAAAGAAGGGAATAAAAAAGCTCTGTCCTGCCACTATCTCACATCTATCAAAAGTTACTGTCAAAATATTTTAAATAATCCTTGCCAAGGCAAAAGAAAAACGGTGCTTATAGATAGAAGTAAGCAGAACCATTGTTTTATTCTTTTTAATAAAAACAAGATAAGGAATTATAGAATCAAAATTAATAAAAAATTAATTTTTATTAAAATAAAATTAAAAATCTCTTTTACAAAATTCTCAGACAACAAAGATATAAAAAAACTTTATGTACAAAAAAGAGATTAAAATAAAATAAATTAAAACATTAAGTTTTTAATTTCAAAATTAAAATTAAAAATTAATTAATAATTAAAATTAAAAATTAAAAATTGAAATTCAAGAGACAATCATGACACAATTGACCACTCTTGATTCAAAACACTCAATGACGTCACATGAAATCATTGACTGCCTCTCTTTTGTAGGAAATAAATACTAAGAATCATAAACAATAAAATTAAGAAAAATAATAAAAATACCTAAAAAACTCAGAAAAGTAAGACAACACATAATTTTAATTACTCAATTAAAATTATTCTTAAAAATCAATAAAAAATATTTTCATCTTAAAATAATTTTTGTATTAAATCAAAGCAGTTTTTTTATCAACTAGAATTATTTAAATAAAATTAATAAAAATGGTTTTATGAATTTTTATTTTTAAAATCAACATTGTCTCAAAATTATCTCAAAAGTTATTAAAATTTATTAAAAGGACCTTGATTCTGAATTAGCAGAAGAATAAATTTGCAGAAAATCAAGAATTCTTTTGAGTTGAGTTCTTGGGACTGATTTTGTGAGAAAGTATGCTACGATATGTATGGTTGGGACATATTTTATTTTGATTTTGTTTTTTTTGATTAATTCTCTGATGAAATGAATTTGTAGATTCATGTTTCTTGTTCTAAAGTGATTTTGATTGATGTCAGAGTTTGCTAGATCAATTGCACCTTGGTTATCACTGAATAGAGTTGTTGGACCTAAATCTTTGTCAAACACCTCCTCCATGAAATGTTGCACCCACATAATTTCTTTTGAAGTATTATTAATCCCTTTATATTCAGCCTGCATATTTTAAAGAGAAACTGTAGGTTGTTTTTTAGTTTTCCAGCCTATTAAATCATTATTTAACATAATTGCAAATCCTGTAATCAATATTCCAGTATCATTACAATTTCCCCAATCTGAGTCTGAAAAAGCTATGATGTCCTTTTCTGATTGTTTGGCTGTGAAACTTAAACCATAGTTACTAGTATTTTTCAAGTATCTTATTACATGCGTTCCGGCATACCAATGTTTGATTCCTGGTCTTTCTAAGAATTGCGACAAGGTAGATACTGCATGGGCTATGTCCCGAAGAGTTGCACAGCTCAAATAGTTTAGACTTCCTATGAGCTCTCTGAAGTTTTGATTTAATAGCTTAAATTTTTCAAAATCATCTTCAGTTGCTTGTTGAAACTTTGAGCTCACTTGGAGAGGTGTATTAGTGGGATATAGATTGTTTGTATCATAAGAAGTAGAAAGATTCTAAATGTAATATTTTTGAGATAAAGTGATTCCTTGAATTGTTCTAGTGATCTTCATTCCTAGAAGAAAGTCTGCTTCACCGGAATATTTCATTTTAAATTCATTTTTGATTTGAGCTTTAAAATCATTCACATCTGGACCAAATATTGCTAAATCATCCACACGTATGCAAACATAAATTGGCTTAGATGAATGATATCTCCAGAAAACGCATGGATCAGCAATACAAATTTTGAATCAAATTGTTTTCGTGAAGCTAGATATGTGTTTGTACCATGCAAGCAATGATTGTTTAAGGCCATAAATGGCTTTTTCAATTTTGAAACTTTAGTTGAGGAGTCTACATTTACCCCAGGAGGAATTTTCAAAAATACTTCCCCTTCTATTGGTGCATTCAAGAACGCGCTTCAAACATCTAGTTGGTGAAAATCCCACCCTTTCGAAGATTCCATGGACACTAAGATTCTAAGGGAATTCAATCAACCAGTTGGAGCAAAAGTTTGACCATAGTTTTTTCCTTCAACTTGTAGAAAACCTCTGGCACATAGACAAGCTTTTCTTTCAATTATTTCTCCAGATGAGTTTGTTTTGTTTCTAAAAAACCATACTGTTGATAATGGATACTGATCTTTTGTTTTGCTCACTACGCTTCAAACCGCCAGTTCACTCATTCCACTTAACTCCTTGTTAATCACCGCCAACCATTCCTCCTTGTTTGCACAATCCAAAGCATCATACAAAGATTTAGGTGTGTAATCCTTTTCATTGTGAGAGTTAAAACTATTTACATTTGCTCTGCTGTTATATGGTAGAATATTCAAAGTATCAATAATTCCTTTTATTTCTGTTGGATGCCGTGGACCAATGATCTTTAAGCAAAATTTTCTATTGTCAACTACAGGTTCATGTTCAATGGTTTCTTCATCTTCCATTGTTTCCCCCCCCCCCTTCATCAACAATTTCATTTCTTCCAATATCTTCTAATTGATCAATTTCTGATTCTAGATCTTGAGTCACGGCCTTGATTGGACCACGATCTGATTCTGAGTTTTGTTCAGGTAAATGAATATTCTGAGGAAAAATTATAGAGTCTGAATTTCAGAAGCGATCATAACTTGATGATATTAGTCCAGGAAAGTTACTCTCTACAAATTTAACATGCTTGCTTATGAAAGCTTGCTTTGTGTTGAGACACAGAATTTTGCAAGCGGACGTACCATTTACAAAACCCAGCAGAACTCCTTCCCATGCTAATTTGTTCATCTTTCGAGTACGCAGCTGCTTAGGAATATGACAGTAGACTTGACAACCAAAGGGTCTACGTGTCTTATCTGTCAAAATACCTCAAATTATCCTTGCAAAGGCAAGAGAAAAATGGTGCTTATAGATAGAAGTAAGCAGAACCATTGTTTTATTCTTTTTAATAAAAATAACAAAAAAGAATTATAGAATAAAAATTGATAAAATAAATTTTTATTAAAAATAAAATAAAAATCTCTTTTAAAAAAGTCTCAGACAATAAAAATATAAAAAGACTTTATGTACAAAAAGGGATTAAAATTAAAATTGAAATTAAAGAAATAAAAAATATTAATCTTTTAATTTCAAAATTAAAATTAATTTATTTAAAATTAAAAATAAATTTATAATTTAAAAGTTAAAACTAAAAATTAAAAATTCAAATTCAAGAGACAATCATGACACAATTGACCGCTCTTGATTCCAAACACTCAATGACGCCACATGATGTCATTGACTGCCTCTCTTTTTTGTAGGGAACATTCAATTCAAATGAAAAACAACAAAAAATAATATAAAATCAATAAAAATAATTAAAAATTAAAAAACTCAGAAAAGCTCAGTCAACACATAATTTTAATAATACAATTAAAATTATTTCAAAAATTAATAAGAATTATTTTCATCTTAAAATTATTTTTCTATCAACTCAAATCAATCTTATTATTAGTCAGACATTGTTAAGTAAAATTCATGAAAATTGTCTTCTAAATTTTTATTTTTAAAATTAAAATTATGAAAAATTATCTTAAAAATCATTAAAATTTATTATTACATTTTTATTTATCTTAAAATTTATCTGGCATTTATTTTCAACTTTTAGGTAAAGGAAAAGTTTTATTCACTTTTTCATTTTATTGTTTTGTTGTATTTAAATTAAAAAGAGAGAGATTAATTGCTTAAACTAATAAGAAATAAATATTTTAGTTGTGCAATTTCTACATTATCCACTTTCATCACTAGTATGTTTCTATTTTATTCAAACATCTTAAATTTTTTTGTATGCTTATATCATAAATTGTTGTGAAAGATAAAAATAGTTTCCTTATTACTTTGTACACTGGTATATCTTGGTCTTTTGTAAAGTTTGGGTCTTAGGTACTTTTCATCATTTCACCATTTTGTATTCATCATGTTTCATCATATTTATTGAAATCATAAATCTTAGTTTGATAAAAATTCACATGAACTATTCAACTTTTGATATAAAATGTCCTTTTGCTTGATTTTTCTTCCATATTGTTACTATTTCTACCTCTCTTAACTTCATGATCATGATAGAACGGATGTTGACTGAAAATCCTGGTGATTTGACCTGACTTGATTGAGAATGATTGGTAGGAGAGATAGAAATAGTACCAAAAATAAGAAAAATATAAGCAGGAGAAAAAGAGCACATGAGATTGACTTCAGTGAGGCAATGAGTAAACCTCTGTCTATTGGCAAAGGGTAAGGTATTTCCATTCAATCTGTGAAAATTATTCAGACATTTATAAGAGAAAGATAAAAAATAATTCATGAACAAGAAGTTGTGAGTGTTTTCATGAATAAATAAATAAATTAAATAAAGCTAACAACGGAAATTGATTCATCAAGTTGAAATCTACATGTTTAATTTTATATAAAGTTTTTATTTTAGAAAAATGAAGTGTTTTTCAATAAGGTAAATCTGAAAAGAAAAATTACAATTTTTTTTTTATCAAATTGAGTTGTTTGAAGAACATCTCAAAAGATTAAAATGGTAAATAAATAATTCGCAAGAAAATTATTTAAAAGTAAAATTAAATTATAAATATACAAAATCAATTTTTATATAAATAAATAAAAAATCACATTTCATGAACACAAAATATCAAAATGTGAAATGAAATAAGATGAGATGAAATAATTATAAATTTGAAAAACATAAAAACTAATCATGAATTAAAAATGACACAATTGACTGAAATCATTTCTATTTTTTATTTCAATTACGCAGATTTAAATCAAGAAACAGAAAAACAAAAGAATTAATTTCAAAATAATTTTTTCTCTTTTTAAAATAAAATAAAATAAAATTTTGATTAAAGAAGTCTAAAATAATAATATTAATTCAAAATAAATCAAAACAAAATTAAAACATGATTTAAATGAAATTTTTATTATTCAAAATATTAATGATTAACTGAAAATTATAAGAATAATCCTTAATTAAATTATCTATCATTGTTATTATATTTATTAAAAATTATTATTATATCCCCCTTCCACCACCCTTGTCCCTCTTCCACCACCTCTTTCCCTCTCCCCGTAATTTACATGGAGGGTTCTATTGGGCAAACAGTTCTCCAGAACCCTTCATGTTCACCTGGTGATGACTTTCTTTTCCTTTCTCTTTTATATAGAAGCATTAAAAAGGTTTGATTCAGAAATCAATGCTATTCTCATTCAAATCAAGATAGTATATATTATTTAGAGCTTAATGCATGGTAAGAACCCTGAAATTTTATTGAGTAGATATTATTAGAACTCAAGCACAACTAAAAGATTAATTTCTCATCAATGTATTGTACTACAACACATTGAGAATGATAACAATCAAAAGGAATATTTTTATTCTTTTTATGATTTTATGATAGTGGATAGCAGAGACTGAGATGAACAAGAAACAAGAAAAGAGAATGATTGATTGAACTAGATTAGTTTTATTGCCAACAACTCATCTTAAGTTACTAGTTCTCTTACTTTATAATTTTTATTATTTTATTATGTCCAATGAGCTTACAACAGCAATTAATTTTCTTTATTGATTCTAAACAGATTTTGAAACATGCTGATTAGCTTTGCAACTAAATTGATACAAGCAGAAGTTAACTTGCATTCCTTGTACTGATATTGCTACACCATTCTTTTGCTTTGATGAATTTTTGAGTCACTTCAAGTGATCTGGAAAAATGTTACCTGCAGACCACTCTTCTCAATCTCATCTGTCCCATATTTATGACATGTGTGTTTTCTCCAACTCCATCTGTGATTTTTAAGTTTTAATGATTAGCTTCATCATCTACTTGGCTCCTGTTTGCTAAGCTTTGCTTTCATAAGAGAACTAGATGATTTATGCAAGATTTTCATTCTACTTGATTATTTTTCTACTTATTGCAGAAATCTTACAGATATGATGTATGATTTTTAAAATTGCATTACCGGGTGGAGACAACCAGTTGAAGTATTAATATAAACCATAACGTTTGTTGTGATGTGAATGAGGGTGATGCCAGGGATATGAACCAGTTCTTGAATAAAACAAATGAGTTCTGTGGGGGATAAATTGTGATATTGTTCCAGGTAAGACATGAGTCAAGGAGTTCAAAATGAAGAATAAGTATAAGATAATTATGTAATTAAAATTGGATGCAAGAAAAAACTAACCAATTGGTATTTTTATTTGAAAGGTAAAAATCAATGAACAACAGGGGCTGACGTGGAATGAGGTCAAGTTTTTACATATTTTTTCTCCAAAGAATCAATTGTTTAGTTGTTAAATTTGATACGTCCATGATGAATTCAAAACAAATTGGCGGATTTGAAATGGCGAATTTGGTTGAAATACACCATTAATTTTGAGTATTTCAAACTAACTTTGATACCCCCTTATAGTGTGATGGGATAAGTGAGATTTTCTGCCCCAAAAAATTCAAGAGGAATCTTTAATACTCTTACAAATCAAAAAGTAAATAAGTTCTAGCCCCACAGCTTCATTATGTGCCTCATTCAAGGAACCTACCCATATAATATCATGGATAGCAAAGCAATTAAAACTAAAGTTTTGTCAGTACTTCAAGATCTAGATGCCTGGACGCTGGAGGGATCTTGGGTGGAAATCAAAGGATTATCAAGACTCCCATCTGGCAACCTAAAATTCCTTGTTCATTCAAAATCAATTTCCTCCTGGCTTTTAATCAACAAAAATAACTGGAATCATATTTCTGATCCAGCCTTGATCACCAAAAAAGTTAACTTTCCAGTAATTATCCACTCAATGCCTTTGAATTTTGAATTGAAAATAAAAACAAATTGAAGAATTATTTAATTAAAATTGTATTCCATTCAGTCAAATTGATAATATTAGGTGGTTAGGCAATCCAAAAGAAAAAAATAAATTTACTCACCACAAAAAAAAGGCTGCCAACTGCATGCAGTTGGCATTCAATATCTCAGGTATATCTCTGTTATAACTCAGGTGTAACTTGGCTCTATCTACTACAGTATGGTCACCGACCATACAGCAGAGGCTTGCCAACCATACTACAGTATGGTCACCACCCATACTGCAGGGGGTCACCGACCATACTAAAAAAAAGAAAACAAAAAAAGGATAAAAAAATAAGGATAAAAAACTAAAAATTAAATAAAAAGAAACACACACAAAAAAAGAAAGATAAAAATAAAAAGAAGAATAAGAATGAGAATAAGATGAAAAATAAAACAAAAATTAAAAAAACAAAAATAAAAAGACAAATAAAAATAAGAATAAAAATAAAAAGAAAAATAAAAATGAAAAAATGAACCTGAAATAAAATAAAGAAGAAAATAAAAAGAAAAGGAAAGGAAAAATAAAAATAAAAAGCTACAATAAGCTTTTTATTTTTATCTTGATTTTTATTTTTATTTCTATTTTCTTTTCCTTTTAATTTTTCCCCTTCTATTTATGTTTACTTTTATTCTAATTTTTATTTTTATTTTTATTTTTATTTTTCTGATTCTTATTTTTATCATTCTTTTTCTTTTTATTTAATTTTTACTTTTGTTGTTCTTTTTATTTAATTTTTACTTTGATTTTTCTTTTTCTTTTTACTTCTATTTTTTTTTTGTTTATATTCTTTTTTTTATGATATTTAGTATGGTCTGGCGACCATACTAAATTAAAAAAAAAAAAAAAGTAAACATAAAAATAAAAGTAAAAGTAAAAATCAAATAAAAATAAACACAGAAAGAAAAAGAAAGATAAAGGT
>JNCO01004171.1:0-15605 GCA_000785685.1 Uromyces viciae-fabae
CTATGACATCATCGTGCTGTACTACGAAAAATAAAAAGAAAAGATAAATCATGTCAGTGACGTCATTTTTAAAATTGATTTATTTTAATTATTTTATTTATTTTTAAATATATTTTTAATAAAAATTAAATTTTAATTTAATATTTCTTAATTATTATTTTCAATAATAATAATTTTATTTATAACTTTTAATTTTAATTAAAAATTTTAATAAAATATAAAATTCTTAATTCTATATTTTAATTTTAATTTAAAATTTTTATTTTTAATTTCAATTAAAATTTTTATAAAATATAAAATTTTTATATTTTAATTTTAATTTAAAATTTTTTAATTAAATAATTTTTTAAATAAAAATTATTCAATTGACTTGCCTTAGTTTTTTGTTAAGTCTTCTTGGACAAAACTATTCCACTGAAGAATGATTAATTAATTTTCTTTGTAGCTTTAAAACATTTTGTTATTTGTTTTGTTTTCTTTTTCTTTTTAGAATTTTTGAGTCATTCTGACAAGTTTTTCCCTCATTTCAAGTCTTGCCTGGGTGCCATGGATGGGTGCCATGTACCTGCTGGTGTTCCAGAAGCCAAAGCGGGCCCCTATCGTAATCAAAAAGGAACTTTATCTCAAAAAGTGCTTGGGGTGGTTCATTTTTAAATGAAATTTACGTACATGATGGTTGGATGGGAGGGATAAGCTCATGATTCCAGGGTCCTTCACTTCAAAATTCCCCCTTCATACTTTTACCTTGCTGATGCGGCTTATTCTCTCTCACGTGGCATACTGGTACTGTATTGAGGTGTTTGTTATCATTTGTGAGAAAACGCACAGGCAGGTAAAAGATCAGTTCTAATTTTCTTCCTTTGAATTCCACATGCTTATGATTGCTTTGCTGATCTATGCAATCTTTGAAGAAATTTAAGATATCACACCAAAAACCAGCTATTTTATTTCAATCATAAATATAAAAAGTGAGTATTTAGAATTGAGAATAACAATAGAAGATCAATATGAAAAGATAAAAATAACCAACAGGACGGTAATCAAAGTATTTTAACTACTTAAATAAATTTAGAGGAGAACAATCATGGAAGAAGAATGAGGAGACAATACTAAAAAGAAGTGTAATTAGACTCTTAATATAATTTATAGTTAATATATAAATAGATTCTTACTGATGGATGTTAATGAACCAGACTATATTTGTGAATGTAGATTTAGTGTTGATAATGATTCTGGTCTGTAATGAATTTGATTGAGGAGTTTTTGTTAGTTGATGAGATTGAGTTCACTGATTAGTGAATCACATTACCAGTAATATTGAGAATCTTTGATGAAAGGAGAATGAGATTGAGTCTTGAGGTGTTCAGATGAAGTTGAGATGAATAAGATCAGATTTGATTGCGGAAAATAAAATTCTGAACTTCGGTGAATTAGATAAAGTGAATATTTTATATTTGAAGTATTTACACTCCAAAATATGACATTGAATAATGAGAATTTTCAACAATCTTCAGGCCCAAAACCAAAGAAGAACTATTTAATCTTCGACATTCAATGGCTCGAAATGTGGTGGAGCGAACGTTTGGAACTTGGAAGAAAAGGTTCCCCATTTTGGTTCACCCCATGCAGTACAGCATGAAAATGCAAGGTCACATTGTCCTAGCTCTGGCGGTTCTTCACAACGTTATAATAGAAAACAACGGACAATCAGCTATTTTTGAAGATCCAACCTCATTTCATGCTGGGTTTGGCCCAGAAGAAGATCCAAGCCCGATTCCAATCTTGGCCAATCAATCTCTCAAAGAAGCCAAACTTCAAGAATGGCGCGAAAACATTGCGCTTGCAATGTGGAATCAATAATGTGCCTATACGCAAAGGCACAGTATTTGAGATACTTCATGGTTTCTTCTTCAATCAAACCATCTTAGTTTTTTTTAAAAACAGATTACTCTTTTTTTATCAAGTTATCAATTTCAAATTGATTGATCAGTTTTTTTTTCCCAGTTATCTATTTCCATTTATTTTTATTGAAAAAAATATACAATTCTTGAATCAATTGATCTTATCATTTTTTTTGAAACAAATTTTTTTGTTTTCAAGTTTTCTATTTCCAACTGATCGATCTGTTTTTTTTTTCAGCTTTCTTGAATCATTTGTTCTTATCATTTTTTTTGAAACAAATCAGTTTTTTTTTCTCAAGTTTTCTATTTCCAATTGATCGATCTTTTTTTTTTTCTGTTATCTATTTCCATTTAATTTATATGGAAGAAAAAATACTATGTTCACATCCAAGTAATCAAATTCAATTTCTTTTTCATTGAAAAAGTGTTTCACATATTTTTAATTTATTTTTTATTTGAGAAATATTTATTGTGATTGGTTGAGAAATAAAACTTAAGACATGTATGGAGTTGTTCTCAGAAAAGTGAGGAGTTTGTGTTATAATTTCAGAAAAGGAAATACAATCAACCAAGAAAGAAACAAAAAAAAGGAGAAAGTAAGGAAAGCATGAGAAAAAGAGAAACAAACAAAAAAAATACAACCTATTACAAACTAGTTTTCTAGGTGATAGTTGTTTGAAGCCTTGTGTAATTGAATTTGATATCTTAACCAGGCCATTGCATGATGGTTGTCTTGGATGGAAAGGAATGTTTTGGCTTTTGATTCATGCTCCAACACACCAAAACCGGCAATATGGTCTTCATCATTGAGATCGCTTGCAAAATTGTCTTGATATTTTTCCATCGCTTGATTGATTCGCTCAGGTTCTAGCTTATCATTTGAGGACACAAATGCGTTGATGAGTTTCTCAATTGAATTTTCAAAGCGATCTCCAGAAGTTATACAATGTCTGTGGCGGGGCCACACACCTGAAGCTTGATGTTGAGAGGTATTTTGGGATAATGATTGATTTGAGAGTGAATGGCTTTGATCTTGAGGTAACTCAATACTATCGTCTGTTAAAGTAACTCCGTCTGGGATGTTTTTTTTGTTGAAATTTCCCTCTTTTTTTATGCCTCTTTCATTAAAAAATTATAAATTATGCTATGAATTATTTCCTTTTATTTTATTTTAATTTTTATCTATTTTATTCTTTTATTTTTTTTTATTTTATCAATAAAACAGTTCTAAGTAAATCTAAGAAAAATTACTACAAGTAGTCTGATCATACACCCTTAGAATAAGCTTGTAGCCATGAGCCCTGTCTTTTAAATCACTGTGTGTTTTTCTTATCTCTACGTAGTATTACTTCTTTTATTTTATTTTTATATTGTTTAGAAATTATTTGCTGGGATTAACGCCCCCAGCAATTGTGATGCACTTCTGATTTTTGTCTAGCTTATCTGCATGCGTGTCAGTCTGCTTTATCAAAATCTGTCTAGTAAAATCTCTCTGTTCTTTTTATATTATTTTATTATTTTATTGATTTTTAGGCCCCCTCTGGATCTTGAGTGGGGGGCTCTCTAGTTGTTAGGTTTCACAACCATTTTTTTCCTTTTCTTATAAATATGCTGAGTTTGATCAAGAAATAAAATTTTCTCATTGGCTCTTTCATCCTCTTAACTCCGTGCCCCTGAGTCATTCCAAGTGTGAGCCCCACTTGTATTCTTTAATTCCTATTTTTGCTTAGAATAAAAAAATCAACAAATAATTAAAAAATCTTTTAAAAATCAAAAAACAAAACAATAATAAAAAATTTAAAAATAAAAATAAATAAAAAAAAATTATTAAAAACCACTCCATCATTTTTGTTTATATTTTCAACATTTTTCAGCATTACTTTCAATCAGATTTGTAGCTGATGACTTCCGTAGCGCCCCACAAGCACAGTTTCCCCCAAATATTACAATCAAGCTTTGAAACCCGGGAAAAGCGGAATTTTTGAATTTCTTTGCGGCGGGGTGAGAGGCAAGGAGACAGTTCCATACATCTTCCGATGCCGTAACCATGCAATCATTTTTGTTCCAACCAAATCCGCTAGCCTCTTGGCATGCCATGAAGGCATCATACCACTTTTTGAATGTCTATCAAGGAAGAAGATTGGATTGATTAGTTTATTTTGATTGATTTCTAAAAAAATAAAACAAGAAAAATGAAATATTTACTTGGTTCAACTTAGATTTGACCTTCTTCTCATTGAATTAAACCCCCGCAAATTCTTTGGTAAGTTTGCTGGCCACCCATCCATGAACCTCTGGTTTAAAACCCGCTTCAGCTCGCTTCCCTGCCTCGACAGCTTTGACGTATAATTCCAATGTGCTCCTCTCAATTCCAGGAGACCATATTAATTTCTGACCACCATCATTAATTGGCTGAGTGGACTGGGTTTGAGTTGGTAACCATGAAGAGATAAGCTGTGATTCATCGGTTCCTTGAGTTTGAGTCCCAAAGGTAGGTTGAGTTGGAGTCAATGATGAGATAGAGTCTTTGGTTTGATTTTTTTGAGTACCAATTGGGGTAGCAGGCGGTGGTTGACTAGTTTTGACTGCTGGGCGTGATTTTCTTCTTTTAGGGGCCATGTGTTGAGATATAAATGAAATGGGATGAAAGAAATGAAATGGGATGGAATGAAATGGCTGAAATGAAGATGGATATGTACGGATATGAAGAAGAGGATATGGTGAGGATATGGCGTGAGGAAGAGGGGATATGACGACAAATACAAGCCAAGACCTCTATTTGAGATCTGGCTTGGGTAATGAGGGGACTTTTATTGGGGGTGATCCCAGGCATAACATCACTGGCTGCCCCAAACATGAAATTTGGATGTGTGATAACCCGGTGCATCCCTGTGATATGGGCACCTGATTTCACATCATTATCACAGATGACATGGGAGGCCAAACGGGGCCTTAATTATTTCATGAGCATGCAATACATCAAGAGTGAAATTAATGGAAATTGTAGTGAAAATTGATCGACTAATGTGATACAGATAGAGAAGATAAGATAACAAAATGATGTTTATCTTTCATTAAAGAAAGCTAGTGTCACTGGGATTAATTGTGATCGCAAGTCATTCGATTGAGTAGAAGTTGAAGATACATTGAATATTTCAGAAGTTGGTTCTGGTTCTTGATCTTCATATGGTTCATCCCATCCATCCTTTAAATTGGCCAAAAGATTGTGAAGAATGATAAATGAAACAATCCAATGTACAACTTCCTTCTTATCTTTGGGGTTCCTCAATTGAATACACATCTCTCTTAAGCTTGAAAACCTTCCTTTGAGGATGCCAATTGCATGTTCGATCCGTACTCTTGATTGGGCTAGATAATAATTGAATTCTGTCTTATGTTCAGTGTCCAAGGAGGATGGTCGGAAAGCTGGAACAACATATTGACCACTGGCATAGGCTGAGCCGGCAAGAAGATACTGTTGAGAATCAAAATGGCTTTGAGGATCTTGATGTATTATCAGATGTTGAAACACGTAGGAATCATGGCAGGAGCCAGGGAATCCAGCATGATATGCAATGAACTTTTTGTTATGGTAACAAACTAATTGAACTGAAACCAAATATCTGATGGAAATGATAAGAAATGATTCAGTAGGGAACCAAAGTTTGAAGTTGATAAAGAAAGAAAATGAATGAGTACCTCTTTTTGCGATCAAAATAGTGATTCCCATCCATTGCTGGTTTCTGGCTGAGTGGAATTGTTGTGCCATCAACAAATACAATGCAGCCAGGAAAACCTTCCTCTTGCAAAACCTGTGATGATTCTAGCCGCTCCTGTGTTGTAGCCCATGGGAGAATTCTTGACTTTAATCATGAATATATTGCCTTGATTACCCTGCATGTATACTTATCGACGGTGCCATATCCAATTGAGAAGTGATTATTGAGTCTTATTTTAGCAGCTGCATTACCATTTGACTCAAGGCGACATAATGCAACAGCTAATTGGATTGATGGATCTCGTTGAGGATTGTGTGAGCTGTTGTGAAATATGGGATGGTCCTCGATTAAACTTAGGAGCTTGATGAAACAGGGCCAGGTAGTTCGGAATAATTGGAGCATACTTGAAGGGGGAAGCTGTTCAATTATTTGTAGTTCATATCTTGGAAGATGGCGAGTTGAAGGTTTCCTGCTAACTAGCAACAGCTAATTGGATTGATGGATCTTGTTGAGGATTGTGTGAGTTGTTGTGAAATATGAGATGGTCCTGGATTAAACTTAGGAGCTTGATGAAACAGGGCCAGGTAGTTCGGAATAATTGGAGCATACTTGAAGGGGGAAGCTGTTCAATTATTTGTAGTTCATATCTTGGAAGATGGCGAGTTGAAGGTTTCCTGCTAACTAGATATCGCTTTTGGAGCAACTGCTGCATAAAATCTATGTCAAGTTCCAGGTCCGATTCGGTATCAGATGAAGCCATGATTGCCAAGGCTGCAGAATTTAAAGAATGAAGGAGTTGTGTCTGAATTGATGGTTGAGGCATTGGGTTAAGCAGTTATAATGGGAAGTTGTTTTGTGAGTGAACTCAGTAGATGATGTGATGTGGTCGAGTAAATTTGGTAGTTGAGGAGAGATGGATGTGGTGTGATAAGTGTGGATTATTTCAAAAAAACCCACTTATTTTGAATTGTCTGGTTTGGCTCAAAAAACAATTTTTTTTATGAAAAACTGCATTTCAAAAAATACGTCAGTTGGGTCAAGATTTTTTGAAAAACTCGAAATTAAAAAGTCGGGTTTGATCCAAAAAAAAGGTCGTGTTTGTAATGTCTGGTTTGGTGATATTTGACACCCCCTATTATGAGTGGAAAATCAATAAATTCTATTTCATTGAGAAGTAGGCCTATTTATAGGCCCTGATTACATAATAAAAGATAAAATAAAATAAATAAAATAGTTTGAAAATAAATAAAATAAGATAGCAAGTAAAAAAATATATATATACCAGTAAACTCAAGAAGAATAACTTATACAGGACCCTATTAGTCATTTTAAAAAGTAAATCAAACAGCTTGAAGGCAGTCTACTACTAGGTACTTGTATAAAATTTTATTTTTATTTCTAATTTAATCATAATAAGTCATATAGTTTAATAAATATTTGATTTACTTATAATCAAACTCAAAAAGAAGCTACTTGTGATTTCTATTACTAAAAATTAATCACGATGTCTAACTAGATTAATAAATTGATAAGTAGATTTTTATAAATAATAATTCATATTTAGAGAAAAGATCAGCTTGAGATAACTGGAATTCCAAAAAAGATGAACAAGTTCTCTTTTTACTTGGGATTCTATGAAGCGCTTTAGTTGAAGTTCCTCTCTTATAACTGAAAAATCTGAGCTGTTTTAGTCCTCTTAATTCACTGCATGTAATAATGAATAGTTAGGTGGTACCTGAATCCAGCATAAAAATGCTCTCTTATCATAATTTCATCTGCATTATTTCTGTGCTTTTCTAATAGTTCTGCAAATTGGGGCATCTTGAAGATCTCTCTTATTTTCATAATTTATGCATGAAAATTCCTGGAATTACATATAGGTGCTTCTAGTGTGACAACAACATACTCTGGTGTTATACATTGAAATTCTTCTAGAATTGATGTAGATATTCTAGTTTGAAAGTTATAGCCCATTGAATTTTTTAAACAGTAGGTAAACATAGCTACTCAGAGAATTCCTACACCATCTTGGGAATGAATTACATTGGAAAACCCATGGGAAAAGAATTACATGGAATTATTCCCAGGACAATCCTAAAAATAACTGTAAATAATTCTAAGAAGTTTCTTTCACATGTAAAATCCCTGAACAGAAAAATATAATTCAAATGAAATGAATTTAATATATCTACTTAGCTTCAAAACCATGAGAAATGATTTAAAATGATAAAACATCATGTGTGAAATAATCATTATCCTTATTAAAAGTTGCTATACATATGTAATAATGAATAAGTGGGAATAATATTCACTTTATATTCTATGACAGGAATGAGAATCTTTAGTTTCATTCCCATAGGTTAAAGGAAGAAATTAAGAGAACCCTTGATGAAGTCTTTTACTAGAAATACCAGGCCTTTCCCCCCTTTCAGGTTGAACCATTCATTCATACATTTATAAACATACAAAAAAGCCAATGAAACAAAATCACAAGTAAGTCACTAGTGTCATTAGACTAAACTAAAAAAAAAATCCTTCACTTTATTTCCTGAAAAAGCCATAGGCTCCACTAGAATTACAATTCAGATACATAAAAGAAACTCTTCCTTTTCTCTGCTCTTGTAAGTTTTTTCAAAGAAAATTGAGGAGGACTCCAGCTTCTGGAAAGAGAAGCTTACCTCCAGCCTCCCCCCAATTTTCTCAACAATTTATTAGAAATTGTTCCTGTGCCACTGTCTACAACTATAGGAATGCCTCAGTAGACACCATAATATTGAAAGAAAATTCACAACTGAAGAATATAATTGCTTTAGTTTTAATATGCTTTTGTTAATATAAATAATAAACACAAATATATTTTATATGATAATAATAATAAAAATAAAGATGAAAAGAAAAGATAAGATAATTACCTGAAGGTAGAACCGGCAGATAATAAAAATAATAGTGAATTTATAAATAGTTGATTAAAATAATAGTTGTTAAGATAAAAATATTAATTTATAAAATAAAAATATTACTTTATAAAATAAATGATAAGAAGATGTTTGAATGTTATAGTTGATATAAATTATAAAAGATAAAAAGAAAAATAAAATAAAATAAAGGTAAGAAAAATAAAATAAAGATAAGAAAAATAAAATAAAGATAAGAAAAATAAAATGAAGATAAGAAAAATGAAATAAAGATAAGAATAATAAAATAAAGATAAGAATAATAATAAAAAGAATATAAATAAAGTAAAGATAATATAATGTTTTAATGTTTATTTAATGATAATAAATAATGTTGATATTCTTGATTAAATTAAATAACATCACATTTGATCTAAATCAGAAAAAAATAATTTTTTATTTATTTTGAAAACAAAGAAGAAATCATATCAGTTTAAAGAGCAATTGATTTATTTTTCAGATTATAAAAATAAAGTTTTCAACAAAAAAGAATCATGAACGTCATTTATGATCTTTATGATAATAAATGATGTGATGATTTTATTTCAAAAGAAGTTGATAAGTGCTTTGGTATTAATTCATCGGTAGCGCTTACATAAAAATAAAAAATGAAAAAATATAATATTAATATTCATATTTGTCTTCATTGGTATTATTTAATTTAATTATTTTCCTTAACTCTTCAATGGTAATAAAAATGAAAATAAAATCAATGTTAATAAATATTCTTATTAAAAATTTTAATAAGATAAAAAATGAATAAAATTGACGCTCACTATTTAAAGTGGTACCATCAATATTTCTTTTTCAAATTTTGACAAATATAAGGTATAATATTAATATTATAAGCTGTATTGATCCAATCAGGAGTTTCCTTAGTAAAATTAATCAAGATATTTGTGATAAATATATCACCATAAAATATTTTTTGAAATTCATAGTCCTTGTTACTAAAATTAGTCTCAAAAGATATAGAACCAACGGTGGGCCAGCTACGCTACTTGTAGCGTGTAGCGGAGCATAGTGTAGCTTATTAAGCTACGCTACAAAAGCGCTACTGTTAGAGGTTTTTTTTTTGCAAGTAACGCTACTTTTTTTTTTCAAAAAAAAAAAAATAATTTAGCGTAGATTCCCCACAAGAAAGTTAACGCTACCAAGATCTCCTGTAATCTGTAGCGTAGCGGTGTTATTTTTTTAAAACGCTACGCTACAGTAAAGTGTAGCTCAAGCAACCGCTACGCTACATGTGACGATAGTGCAAGAAATGAAATAACTAAGAGCATTCATTTCAATTAGATACATGAGACAGAAATAACAATATGACGATACAAGAAGAAAGAGATCATAAATATTCTTTGAATCACCTAAGAGCAGAAGGAATCTTTGCTCGTAGCTTAATGCAGATATGAGAGAGATGAGAGTGACTGGGTGATAAAGAAATTTAATATTTATGAACTATAATGTTTTCTTGCTGGTTTTTCGCGTTTTCTGTCTAAGAAGAATAATAAAACATCAATTCTTGTTTCATTTCTTTCTCTGTTTATTTCTTTTATATAAAGAAAAAATGCTATAATTTTATTTTAAGAGGGAAGGTTGATCCCTAGAAACGTTTCTGACGTTTTACTATTTGATTCGCAGAGATAGCTTTAGTTTCTCTGCTTTCCTCTTCCGTTGAGAAGGATGTAATTCGGTCTTTTAATGCCTTATATTTTCTACATGGAACACACGATGCACAAATAGTGTTAGTGCCATAAGTCGCTTCCGTCATGCATAGGTGTACTCACAATGCATGCTTCTTTTCTCCTGGTGGATCAAGATTATCTTGCTCTTCACTAACGCATGCAGGTTTGTTTTTTGCTTCATCTAAAAGATGTTATGCGTCAGCTATGCAGCTAGGAATTTAGATTGGTTAATCCAAACTAGATTACCTTTTCTTATTTTTACGCAACTATTGGCGGTTGAGCCGTTGCACGCATCAGTGATGCTGATATTATGACAGTCTGCCGTGCTTTGAACCGCTAGGTTCAAAGCAGAACAGCTAGCCACCTGAATTCCCAGACTCCGAAGTGCCCTTTGAATTGTGGCCTTCCCAGTGGGTTTAGTGAGGAAATCAGCGCAGTTTTAACTGGATTCGATGTAGCTGAGCTTGATTGATTCGTTTGCTATTTGCTCCCTGATGAAGTGAAGCCAAATGCTCATGCACTTGGTTTGAAAACTATTTTGGGATGTTTTGCTGCAAGCTAGATCAATTGCCCCACGATTGTCAACATAGACATCGAAAGGAGTGATTTGCCGAATCAATTTAGCCTCCGTTAGAACGCTGGAAGTCCAAGCGATTTCCCTCCCAAGATCGGATAATGCCTTATACTCAGCTTCTGCGGTTGACAGAGACACTGTAGGCTGCTTGCTTGACTTCCAGCTAATTGGATGGGTCCCAACGAAAATAAAATACCCTGTTGTTGATCAACGTGTGTCAGGGCAGTTACCCCAGTCAGCATCTACGAATGCACAAAGAGTAGAGCCGTTTTGTTTGTTGAATCAAAGCCCCACATGCTTTGTGTGGTTTAGGTACCGCAGAACTTGATAAGCCGCCTTCAAGTGGTTGATTCCAGGCTCTTCAAGATGTTGAGATAGAACACTGACTGCATAAGAAATGTCAGGACGTGTGAGCACACTTAAATAGTTCAATGAGCCAATGATGGCCCGATAGTTAACACTTGTCTTCAAGAAAGATTGCCGCTCATCCTTGGTTGCCTTCTTGAGATATTCTTTAGGATTAAGAGGGAAATTGGCCGATCTTTCATTGCTTAAGTTAAATTCAATCACCTTTCTTTCAATGTACTGAGTCTGGTTGAGACTTAGACCAGTTGCATCGCGAGCTATGTTCATGCCCAAAAGGAAGGTGGCAGCACCAGGATATTTAATGTCAAACTCTTTCTCTATTTGCGACTTGAATACGAGCGGGCTCTTGCTGATGATAATCAGGTCGTCCACATGAGCATAGATCCATGTGGCTGGAAACGCACAAGATTCATGTCACCAAAAGACACAAGGATCAGCGACTGATGACAGAAAACCAATTGTATGAAGAAACTTGCTAAGCCTCATATACCAGACCCTGGATGCTTGCTTCAGACCTTAGATGGCCTTCTTTAGTTCAAGAATGGTCCCAGGTAAGCAGTCATAACCGGGGGGAGGTACCAGAGTGACCACATCTTCTAGAGGGCACGTCAAAAACGCGCTTTGCACATCGAGTTGGTGTATCATCATGTCGTTAGTGATGGCGTAAGACAGAAGCAAGCGAAGAGAGGGTGGCCGCCCAGTTGGGGCATATTTTTCTTCAAAATTCAAGCCATAGGTTTGCTTGAACCCCTGCGCACATATCCTTGCTTTGTACTCAAGGACTTCATTGTTTGCGCCAAGCTTCTTTGGATATGCCCATGTTGCTGGTATAGGATTGTCTTCCTCTTTCTTCATGCATTCCTCCCAAACATGATGCTTTTTCATCTTTTCGATCTCCTTATTTTCCGCATTCCGCCATTCGTGACTTTCTTCACTATTCATGGCTTGATTGTGGCTCTTTGGATCCGGAATAGCCACGAGGCTAATATGAGCTGGTGGTCGACGCTTAAAGTTGAGGATGTTCTGCTCATCCAGCTCAGCTTGAAGCATTGGATGCCTCGGCCCTTTTACAGTGATTCTTCTGACAAGCGGCGCTGAACTTTGACCTGATTGTTCAATATCAGCTAGCAAGGTCGGGACTTCTAGATCAAGTATGTCTTCATTGTCCAAACTTCCTTCAGCACATCCCTCACTTGCAACTTCCATGCCAACACCTTCGTCCTGTCCAGCTGACATTGAGTCACTAACAGTGCCCTCGATTGCATTTTCACCATCATCGATCTCCGTGTCCTCATAGGGAAGTATAGGTGATGCATTGAAAAGTGGCAAGTTGTTAGAGCCAGATATGCTAAGACCACGACTTGAGGTAGGGGCAAACGGAAAACAAATCTCATCAAAATAGACTTGCCTAGTATTTATCACTTTTCGATCGTCCAGTGGAAGAACCCTGTAAGAGCTGTAATCATTTGTGTGGCCGATGAACACTCCTTCCCACGATACAGAGTCAAATTTTGTGTGACGCAGTTGTTTCGGTATAACTGCCCAGGCCTTGCAGCCAAATGGACAAAAAGTTTTTACATCTACCGATTTCTTGATGAAAAGAGTAATTGGCGGAATTTTGCTTTTAGATAGAGACGGTAGGCAGTTCGTTGTCCCAGCTGCTGTTAAAACTGCCTCCCCCCACCATTCCGCCGTCATCCTAGATTGCCTGAGCATACATCTAGCCATCTCAATCACTGTTTGATTGGCTCGCTCAGCAATTCCATTATTTTCCGGTGTATATGGTGGTGCTACATTATGTTGGATTCCCGCAACACAAAAGATTTCTTGCAATTGTTGGTTGCAAAACTCTCCCCCGCCGTCAGTTATCACCTTTTTTATTCCCTGTCCAGTCTGCTTCTCATAAAACGTCTTATAATCTTGAAACACCTGTACTGCACTGCTTTTTTCTTTTAGCAAGCTAACATGAATGAATCCTGTATGCTGGTCCACCAGGGTGAAGAAGTATCGAGAGCCACCATTGGTAGAAGGTGATACAGGTCCCACTAGATCTCCATGAACTACCTCTAGTGCTGCGCTAGTCTTGTCAAAGTGGCCATTATAAGGCAGTTTGATCAACTTGCCTTGCATGCATGCATTGCATGCTATTGCCTTGGTTGATTTATCAATATTCGGCACCAGTACTCGTAATCGATTGAAGCAGGCGTGTCCTAGACGATTGTGCCAGGTTGTGAAGTCATTTTTCACTTGCATCGTTAGAAATGAATTCGCCACTTCGATAGGTTGAAGTTGCGCTACTACAACCTCAAATATTGATTTCTTGATTTTGACCTTCAATTTGATGCCATCTAAATTGACAATGTAGTGATTGTATTTCTCCGTGATTACTGTCTCTTTACCAAGAATAGCCGCGAATGATATTAGGTTTCTCGACAGATTGGGGACAAAAAGTGCATTGTCTAATCGAATTCTTCGTCCTCCATCCAGTGGAATTTCAGCTGTACCTTGTCTAGTAGCGACCATTTCCTCGTCCAGATTACCCTTTCCTGTGATGATGAAAACTTTCACAGGCCGGCCTTCAATGAAGTACTCGTACGAATTAAGCATATGGTTACTTGCCCCGGAGTCAAGAATTGTTGGTAGCTTGACTTCGGAGCTTTTGCCATGCGTGCAATAAGCATACAAAGGAGGGTAAGACGGTACCATCGCGTGATTTGCATAATAGTCCTCATCTGTGAATTCAAAATTTTCGAAACCTTCGTCTTCATACTGCTCACATTCACTATTCATGAAGTAAGCGTGCGACATTGACTCTCCACCATAGTCTTTATTATTGACTTTTTGAGCCAAATGCGCATCGGCTCTTTTCCTTTTAAAAGCATACGGATTATTTCCTCTTGCTGGTAGAAGTTCAGGGTGACATACCCAGCATTTGCTTTCAGGATGCGATTGCGCTGGGTTATGCTTGCCTCCAGAGCAAGGAGCAATTTTCTTGAAGGTTCCAGTTGCATGTGCTTCAGTACTTATAACTTCTGTCTTGTGCTTGATGAATTTGTTTTCAACATCTTCATAGAGAGCCATGTCCCGCAGTTTTCTCAATAACGCATACGGGTCTTTAAGTAACTCTTCATTTGGCAGCAGCTGGTTCACAATGTCCTTTTTTATCTTAGTTAACTTGAAAATGATGTCACAGCTGAATACCTTGTGCATAACATTGACTCCTATTGCCTTCATGTTGGCCAGACACTGCTCTATCCCCATGATGTAAGTCCTCAGATTCGTGGTAAACTTGACATGCCATGCATGATAGATGCCGTAGATAGATCCTTTCGAATGATTCATTTGAATTCGGATCCATATTTCACGCGGATCACTTGAGTCAAGACCTTCAAAAATTGTGTGGTGAAGATGGTCAGATATCTTCTTGACTAGTATCCACGCCACTTCCGCCATCTGTTTTTGTCACTCAGCCGTAACGATACTAGGTCCTGGTTTGGTTACTAAGTGCTCCAATTCCTTGTATCTAAGGTAAATTAACACCTTTTGTTGGATTTCTGGTCTTATTCTCAGAATGGAGTGTGAACACTTCAATTCTGAAGTTATAAATCAGTATAAAATCTGAACTTAATTTTCTACTTTTTCTTTTTTCTTGTCGACTTCAAATTCTTTTTAATCTTCTCATCCGCTTGATTCAACTATATCAATCCGGATCATTCTCATCAGTCAGTGCAAGCTAGTCGACGGCCTGCACTTCGATCGGTATCTCAGTTGTTCGGTATTGCTCTCTTGATTCATACCAGTCTAATCTTCACACTAGAAACTGATCTTAAATATATTTTTTCTTAAAAAACTCTATTTCTTTTTCCTCTATTTCTATTTCTTCTCAAATAGCCTTAGCTATTTTAACTAGCTTATTATCTAAATCAAATTGATACAATACTATCAATTGACTTTGCTCTTGTAAGAATTTATTTTTCTTTCTTAAAACAAATCTCGAACTTATTCAAAAATAAAAATATTATTAGTTCATCAATAACACTTCCTCAACAATCAAATGATCTCATCTGTTTAGTTGTTCTTATCTACCAAAATAACTGTTGGTTTTGTTCTCCTCTCAATTCTTTTCTTTAACTGTTATTTTCATTATTATTGTTTTTTGCTGATTTCTCAACTCTTATGAAATAAATCAGTCTGGTCTTAGTTTACCATCTATATTTTTCTCAAGTTTTGGAAATCTGAGAGTGGGTACGCAATGTGTGGTTCAACTATTGTTTCCCCACAATGTAGGGAAGGGGTGCCAATTTAGGCAGTGTGGATCAATTGTTGATCCACCATTACTAAACGAGGACAACTACACCTTGTGGAGATCAAAATTACAAGGGCTGTTTAAGCTCCGAGGAATTCTTCAA
>JNCO01004172.1:0-15095 GCA_000785685.1 Uromyces viciae-fabae
TATATTTAACTGATTTAACATCTCTATGAAATAAATCCAGTCTGGTCTTAGTTTACCATATCAAATATTTCTCAGTATTTACACATTACACAAGCTTCAAGCCCCTAGAACCACCTAGCCTCTAAACTCTTATTTCTCTTATGTATTGAACCCTGGCAATCATCATACAGAACTATTTGGCAACATTGGCAAGCTCATGTCAAGGGTGAAGCACTGCCCTGCACTACAGAAAGCGGAGGATTTAGGGCAGTGCAGTGGTAACCCGCTATTGTTCCAGGCCCATTAGAACAAGCAGAAGCAGGCCCACGCTGCACTAAGACTATTTTTAGTGGTTTTTTCTATTCCACAGGAAAGAAAAGTTTTAGTGCAGCACTTTTGCGCTATGTCCAGCGCCGTAAAAATACAGCTGCGCTATATAGCTGTGTTTTTAACGGAGATAGTGCACCACAGCGCCCTCTTATACTAGTCTTGAGCAATCAAGTTTGCAACCAGAAGCTCCACTGAAAATGGTTGAGGACAAAAATGATTTCCCCCCCTGCATTCCTCCCAATCAATCCACCACCAAGCCCAATCCATCAGCAACCAAATTGATCCAAAGAGAATTGTCTCAGCTCCGGAGACCTGTTGTAAACCATGGATTATCAACACTGCAATAGATTCTTGCATTTCTATTGCTTGCAATACCCCTGCTAGAAGAAAAACCGCTGCAAAAAAATTTGAAGAACCAAATATCAATAGGACATCCTGTCATCCAGAATCTTTAAGCAAAGCAGGACTTAGTCAGCTCACTGTAAGTACTTCCACCATCTTTTCATGTGGATTTCACTCTTTCTAATCAAGTGACTCATGTAAAGCTAATCCCTAATTCTTTTCCAGGGCCATTCAATAACACAAGTCGTTATTTCTGGAAAAATGGTTTATGTTGACATTGCACAGGATTTGGACAAGGAAAACTCCAAATTGACCAAAAAGCCGAGGCGCAAACAGAAGGATAACTTTGATCAAAGCTAATCCCCAATTCTTTTCCAGGGCCATTCAATAACACAAGTTGTTATATCTGGAAAAATGGTTCATGTTGACATTGCACAGGATTTGGACAAGGAAAACTCAAAATTGAACAAAAAGCCGAGGCACAAACAGAAGGATAATTTTGATCATCCTTGGGCCTACTTTTATTTGCCTGGCACAGGACCCAAACAGGTAAGATAGATTGCTCAATCTCAACAAGATATTAATTTTAGTTTTTTTTTTCCTTATCTGGACTGTAGGCACCTGATGGAACCTCTTGGGCCTTTTGATGGTTCCCCAACCAATATCAAGCCACCATTCAGTCCAATCACAACCTCAAAAGCCACAGAGACGGTGCAAACAACAAAGGAGCAATTCAATCGGCATGTTCTGGGCAAGCAAATGCCATCACAACTGGATGCAAGCTCCCGCCGACTGCTGCTGAACTTGAAAAGTCAGCCGCAGAAGCCAATGCCAACAAGCAGGGTACATTGATTGCTTATACCTCAAAAGGTAGGTTTGACAACAATACTTTGAACAGGCTGATTGTCATCTGGCTTGTAAGACAATCACTCCATTGGCTCTGAATCAAGGACAGGCTTCTCCAAATCTGTTTTGACTACAATATCCATACCTCTCAACTAAAATCTCATATCTGGGCTGAATTTTGTTAGAATAGCATTCCTTCCACTAATAAAAAGAGAGATAGTAAGTTTTTACTTACTATCTTCATATTGAATAAAATAATTTATTCAATTTTAATTTGAATTTTAGATTCATCTCAGGTCTTGTTGACCGCTGTAATTAACCGTCAACAACTCTCAAGAACAAACGAAAGAAGTTTAAATCAAGTGGAAGACTTGTGAGTTACAAGTCTTTTCTATTTATTTATTCATTATTAAAATTATTATTAAACTCTAATAATATTTTCTTTCTTCAAATCAAACTAGATCCTGTCAAACTGACAAGCACCAATCTAAGTTATTAAAGAGAATAACTTGACTAGCAGTCTAAATAAAAGAACAATATTTTTTCAAATCTTTTCTTATTAAAATAAAAATAAAAATAATAATAATAATAATAATTAGGCAGTTAATTTCAATTCTGCCCTTAGGGATTTTATATTTCATTGTCATTATTTATGTTGTTTTCTTATTGTATTATAATATGAATATTAATGAAATAATATCCTTAGTTTGTGACTTCTTAAAGATTTACAGTCTTGAAGTTCAATCAGAAATTTCTCATTTCAAATCACAAAAGACGATTAAGGGTATAATTTTAAGTTAATTGCTTTCATTATGACGTCAATCAAAAAGGAATCATCTGGTGAGAAAGGCCTTATAATCATCCCCTCGCTTACTGGATCAAATTATTCAGTTTGGTGCTCCAAGATGATCATCTTCTTAAGATCAAAACACTTACTTAAAGTCTGCGTTGAGGAACCAAAGATTCTGACTGATGATGTTACCAACAAGATGAACGACGCTTTAGTCTATGAATCATCTAAAGTTGACGATGCTATTTACAACTCTCATTTTCCCGACCCCAAAACCATAACACCACATCAAGTTTGGGTTTCTTTAAAAGAACGATATGCATCATCAGACATTTATTCATTAGTTCGAGTCTGGTCTGCTTGGGAGAAGTCGCAATATGTTGGATCATTGTTAATTTTTGTTAATCAAATGGATCGAGTATTTAACGACTTTAAGACGATTGATATAAACATTTTAAAAAAATTCTTTAGTTGTGCTATAATTTGTTGTCTTACTGAAAAACGAGCAACTCTCATGGATTCTTTGATTGCCGACATTGAACTGTTAAATTATCCTTTGCAATTCTTGAAGAAACTTTGTCAAATAGCAAATCATGAGTCAATTACTATCATTAATAATCCAAAATCAGAAACTTCAACAACTGTAGCATTAGTAAGTAATACTCAAAGATTTAAATCTAATAATAAGAAAAGACCATTTTTTTCATGTTCTGGAGGAAAACATAATCCACAAGCCTATCATAATGAAGACAACTGTTGGACAATTCATCCAGAAAAGCAAATTAAAAAGAATAAAAATGTATAAGCAAATTTATCAACTACTGTAGCAACAACATCAAGTAAAAAAAATACACAAGATAATGAATTAGATTCAAATGATTTATCAATGCCATCTTTCTATTATTGTTCAACAACAAAATTATCATCATCAAATTCTATGGTTTTAGATTTGTGTGCAAGCAATCATATGCTTAATTCACTTATTTATTTTGAAAAAACTCAAGATGTTAAAACTCACATATCTACTGGTGATGGTCAAATCAGAAATGAATTAATAGCGGAGCAAATCGGTGATGCTTATTTCAAAATTAATAATGTATCAATTATTCTTAAAAAGGCACTACTTGTTCCTGGTTTATCAAGATGTTTGATTTCAATGTCACAATTATTAAATGATAAAATTACTATACAAAAAATTTATAACAATAATTTTGAAGCTATTTTCGATAATAATAAAATTGTTTAATTTAAATTTAAAGAATAATCTTTTTGAAGTTGAAGGAGCAATTATACCTGAACGCAAGTTGACTGATTTATTAAATTTAACAACTGAAATTAAAGGATTTACTAAATGGCACAATTGTTTAGGCCGTACTTCAGTTGATAGATTGAAAATAGCTATATCTCATAAAGAAGAACTAGTTAAAAATCAAACATGTGATGCATGTATGAAAGGAAAAATAACACGAAAAAGTTTCAAACATCATTTGGTCCCAACTTCATTTCCACTACAAGTTGTTCATGGCGATTTAGTTGGACCAATATCACCATCTTCTAATGGAGGAGCTCGTTATTTTCTGACCTTAGTTGATCAATTTACATATTTTATTTCAATGACTATCTTAAAGGAAAGAAGTGAAACATCAAAACATATTGAAAAATTTAAAATATTCTTTGAAAATCAAACAGGACAAAAATTTAAAAAATTAATTACCGACGGTGGAGTTGAATTCTGTAATCAACAACTAGCAGAAATCTTGACTTCAAGTGGTATACAGCATAACATCTCACCGCCTTATACACCTCAGCAAAATGGTTTGGCAGAGTGAGCAAATCTTACTATCATAAATATGACATGATGCATGATGATGCATTCAAAAGTAGCACCAGAATGGTGGGCGGAAGCTGTAAAAACAGCTTCAGAAATAACTAATTGTTTACCATCCCTTTCAAAAAGTCGAACGTCACCATTAGAATTAATGTTTAAAATTAAACTGAAAATTGATTTCTTTAGACCATTCAGATGTAAAGTGTGGATGGTTAAACCTGATGTAAACAGGGAGTCAAAATTTCAATCAATCTCTTGGGAAGGAATTTTAGTCGGGTATGAAAATTACTAGATGACAAGAAGGTTATAACTATCAAGCACATTTATTTTGATGAAGGTGTTTTTCTCAAGTGCGCTACAATACATAAAAGTCTATATAATTTAAATGAATCAAATAATCTACCAATATTTCAAGAATCAGCTGTATTACCATTTAATGAAGAAGAAAGTTTACCTCTTGAAGATAAAGTTTGCAATCATCAAGAAGATTTAATTGAATGTGAAAATGAGAAAATTAATGTTGAAACAGATGAAAATACTGATGAAGAAGAAGAAATTCTTAAGTCTTGTGCAAGTAAATTAATTAATGGTAAAATTGAATCAGCTAATATTTTGAAATATTCAAGGCGTCAAGCGCTTTTAACTCTTGCTACAGAAGTTTTAACTCCTAAAACACATAATCAGGAAATGAAATCTCTTGAAAGTCAAAAGTGTATTGATGCTGAGGAATAAGAATATGAAAATATGAACAATCATAAGGCGTGGATAGTGCGAAGTTTAAAATCAACTGATAATCCTATTCCATCTACTTGGGCATTTAGAAAAAAGTTGGGGAGTGGTAATAAAGTTACAGAGTTCAAGGCTAGAATCTGTGCTCAAGGATTTTGACAGACGTTTGGGTTAGACTTTCATGCAAGATACGCACCAACAGGAAAGCCAGCGTCTCTCCGACTATTGGTATCTTTTGCAATAACAAACAATCTAGAAATTCATCAGTTGGACGTCAGATCTGCATTCTTGACTTGTCCATTAGAGGATGTAGTTAAAATGCTGCCGCCACCTAGTTATGACAGATCTGCGAATATAGTTTTTGAATTGAAAAAGGCTGTTTACGGTGTGGAAAGAAATAACGTTCCCGCACGCTAATACCCTTCCGTTGGTTCCTGGAAACTCGATGGATCCACTAGTTGAGACTTTTCCGCAAGATTTTCCCCAGTAGCCTGCACCCAGAAGTTAGAGCCCCGCTGTTCCGGCCCTTCTCTAACTCTTGACGCTTCCGTAGCTACCGTCCCTGGGTTACCTTGAAGAATGACCTAAGAAAAGTAGATATTCTCAAATATAAAAGTGACTTTCCTTTATTATTGGTTGTCTATATTGAATATAATGTGTGTTGTATATGATGTATTTTTATTATGATGATATTTTTTTTTCGATGATATCCTTTTCATATTTACAACTTTTCCCTCCCTTCCCATCCCGCGCCCGATTCCCCCGATCCCACCCTCTCTTCCCCGTGCACCCCCGATTTCCGTCTCCGCAGCCGTTTGCCCCTATCACCAATCCCGCATCCGCCTTACTTCCGGAACCCTTACTGCCGACCGTCGTCACCCTACTTCACGCAGCCCACCGGATCGGATCGTTATCCGCTGAACGATCCATTCCTTCCCCTGCTGTTCCGCAGCCCTTAACACCGATCTACCCCGCAGCACCTTCCTGAGTAACCCACATCTGATTGCCTAATCCGCATCACCGCTCAGCCCCCGTAAATCGTAGATCCCACTTTCCCTCCGCATTTGGTATATTCTGAGGCAATTAAATTTGCAGATACTTTCCACCTTCGTCCAAAGCTTTTGATCAGCTAGCACGATGCTTTTCCCTGCTCCGCATGCCTCTCCACCTTCGCCACCGTTACCCAACACAAATATAAGTTCCACAACGGTCTTCATCAGGCACCTCTTGTATGGTATAAGAGGTTTTCAAATTTTCTAAAGTCAATTGGTTTTTGAATATCACTTTCTGATCCGTGCGTGTTTTGGCAAGGTCAAGTAGAACAAAAAGCCACCAGTTTGGATTTATGGACATGTATATGATCTTGTTATCATTATTGTGAAACCAGAAGTTTTTAAGAAAGAAATAGAAAGAGAATTTGCAATCAAATACTTAGGTCAAGCGGAATTTTTACTTGGAATTAAAATTGAAAGACTCAACAATGTTTTAATTATTAATCAAGCTCAATATGTTGAACAAAAATTAGCACAATACAACCTTTGCAATGAAAATCCATCATCTTGCCCTTTGAATCCGAAATTGCAACTTTTTTCACAATCTCAACAAGATCAAGAATCTTTGAAGAAGTTAGATGTAAATTATAGAGGCTTAATAGGATCCTTAAACTACATCAGCATTCTAACACGTCCTGATATTTCGTATTCAGCCAGTGTGTTGTCTCAGTTTTTGGACAATCCTGGATTGACACATTATCAGGCAGCAATTCAAGTTTTTCGTTACTTGAATGGTACTTGAAATTTAGGTTTAATCTTCAAGAAACAAGATAGTTTGTTGTTCAAAGGTTTTGTTGATGCAGATTGGGGAAATTGTATGATTAATAAACGTTCAATAAATGGCTATGTAGTAATGATTGGTGATCATTTATTATCTTGAAAGTCAAGTAAGAAAAATACAGTATCATTGTCATCAGCTGAGGCGGAATACAAGGCTTTATCCAATATGAGTCGAGAAGTGGCATGGATTTCAAGTTTGATTAATGAAATAGATAACTATTTATGTAGATAACAAAGCGGCAATAGATTTAGCTAATAGTGAAACAGCACAGAATGGATTTTGAACAAAGCATATGGACGTTAGATTGCATTTTATTTGAGAATTGGTTCAATCAAAATTAATCAATCTTCAATACATTCAATCCAATAATAATCCTGCTGATTTCTTAGCCAAAGCAGTTGGACGATCATCTATTAAAAGATCATTAAAAGAGATAGGGGTTTCACAAAACTCTCAAGATAATTTGAATCAAGTGATTCAAAGTACGGCGGCATGTTGGAATATCATTCCTTCCGCTAATAAAAAGAGAGATAGTAAGTTTTTACTTACTATCTTCATATTGAATAAAATAATTTATTCAATTTTAATTTGAATTTTAGATTCATCTCAGGTCTTGTTGACCGCTGTAAAAAACCGTCAACAACTCTCAAGAACGAACGAAAGAAGTTTAAATCAAGTGGAAGACTTGTGAGTTACAAGTCTTTTCTATTTATTTATTCATTATTAAAATTATTATTAAACTCTAATAATATGTTTGTTCTTCAAATCAAACTAGATCCTGTCAAACTGACAAGCACCGATCTAAGTTATTAAATAGAATAACTTGACTAGCAGTCTAAATAAAAGAACAATATTTGTTCAAATCTTTTCTTATTAAAATAAAAATAAATAAAAAAATAATAAAAATAAAAATAATAATAATAATTAGGCAGTTTATTTCAATTCTGCCCTTAGGTATTTTATATTTCATTGTCATTATTTATGTTGTTTTCTTATTGTATTATAATATGAATATTAATGAAATAATATCCTTAGTTTGTGACTTCTTATACATTTCAGGCACATAAGCTTGATCTGGAACATTGTTCACAGGTCATAAAAGCCATCAAGGTGTGTCAAGGTGTGTACTGCTGCTTATTCAGCTCTTTTTCTCCCACCTACTGTGATGCTATTGTTCATATTGCTTCCTCACTACTTGAATAGCAATCTGAATAAAAACTCAGTATTTTCTCCAATGTTTAGACCACAAAGGGTAGCCACAAGGCCTTTATAGGTATGGCCTGCTGCTACATTAACAAGGACTGGTCTTGTGTATCCAAGCACTTTGCCATCAAGTATGTATCATGGCATCATAATGGTGTCCAACTTGTGCCTGTGTTTTCCAATTCTCTTGTCAAAAAAGGGCTCCATGATCAGATAAGTTTAGATTATCTTTATCAATCAAGTGCCTTATTCAACTAATTGTGTGTGTCCCCTTACGTTCTTGCCCAGACCACAGACTCCGGCAGCAATAATTTTACCATTTATAAAGAAGTGGCCAAAGGTTTCTTCAACACTGATTCCACTCAATGGGATGTCTAGAAAAACCACCATTGCTGTATCTATCACGCCATTGCTCTCATATTGGGTGCGGGTCTGAAGGCTCTGAAATTATCAACAAAAATCCTTTGAACCAAGAAAGATGAAGATCATTTTCCCGTTCTTGCTACAATAGTTGAAGAGGAAGAGTCAAGCGTAGAAGTTGTTGAGGTTACTGATGAGTCAGATGTGGAAGAAGTCAATCCGGATGACACATTTCCCCATGCACCTGACCCCAAAAATAGCAGGTACAAAAGCAGCAAGACTGATGAGTGCACCAGTGGAATTGGCTTTACCTTAAAAAGGTTTGGCTACATGCTGTTTTCAATTTTTTAATCTGAATGTTTTCATTGACGCACCTTAACATTAATACAGATTGACTATATCTGTCAAAAAAATGCATCTTCACCGCAAAAGCAGTCTGAGTGGAAATTTTGGGCCAAGAAATTAGGGTACAAGGGTCGTGGTGTCATTGGTGGATATAGGATTCAATGGAACATTGCTTATGATAGTTGTCAGAGAGCTTATGAGGGTAGGAGGGTGGGTGATTTGACTTTCTTTTTCCTTTGGCCTTGTTGATCCAACTTTTGTTTCTTTCTTTGGCCTTGATACAGTTCTTTTTTTTCTTTCTTGGGCCTCTTAAATTAACTGAGACTGACTGTCCTCAATTTTAGGTCATCAAACAACTCCTTGAGATTGAGTGAGACAAATATGCAGGTAAATAAGCAAGTGGCCATTTCTTCAATTCATACAAGTTGATATCCAAAGAATGGGAGGAGGTCAATAGCTTAAATCTCATACTAAAAATAAAATTTTATTTCCTTTCTTTAATGATTTGCCCAACTAACTATTGGTATTCTCAAAATCAGGATTTCTTAGACCTGACCAAACAAATGGAAGGTGACCAATCACTCTTACCAATGGTTTTGTATGAGTACCTAAGGCTTTAGGACTCTCTTGAGAAGAAGAAGGAGGCTTCTTTTCAATATTCATCCCGGCTTATGCAAATGTTTCACCCGATGCTCCACAAGACCAACAAATATCTTGAGCTTGCAGTAAACTGTGACATGGTGGTCTTGGCAACTTTTCTTCACCCCGCATGGAGAATGATTCTCTTTTCAAAATGATTTGAAAGGCATGTGGATCACACCACTGAGCTGGTTGAGGTTACCTTTGAAGCACGGAAAAGCTTCTCAAAAGTACACAACCTAATCCACCAACATTGAAGAGCCCTGATCTATCTGGAGTGTGTAATGCAAATCAATGAGACACCTTTTCCAATTCTGATGGGAGCAATTTTGATTTCTTCCGGGCCAACTCTGAGGCACTAAAAGTAAACACTGAATTGAAGCATTATAATAAAGGTGACTTTCCTATTGATAAAAAAGGAAAGGTATTGGATTGGTGGAAGGTATGTGGTTTGTCTTGTAACAGCAGTGTATATAATCATTCTGACACATATCGGATCTCTCAGGTACACTGTAAAGACTCCCCAGTATTAGGGTCTTTGGCTCTGGATTACTTAGCTTGTGCAGCCATTTCTGCCACGTTCAAACAAACCTTCTCAGTGGCGGCTGATGTGTGTGCTTCAGGGAGAACAATTCTTGGTGTCCAAACAATTGAAAGACGCATTAACAGCCAAATGTGGCACCGGAATGGTGCAATGTCCAAACAATTGAAAGACACATTAACAGCCAAAGGTGGCATCAGAATGGTGCAAAGATTTCTGGGGAGTTTTTTGAGTGCCAAAACATTATTGTTGCTGCTATAAAGTACCAAAAGTTCAACAAAAAGAGAAGGGATTAAATTTAATTACTGGAATGTGTTCTATTTTTTTTTTTTTCTTGTTTATTTCATGTTCATTTTTACAAATAAGTACATTCACGGAATGGAGTAGTCTATTATGGTCTTATGAATATTTTTATTTTTTATTTTGTCTGGACTACCCTGTTAAATAGCAGGAACCCTGTTAAATAGCAGGAACCCTGTTAAATAGCAGGAACCCTGTTAAATAGCAGGAACCCTGTTAAATAGCAGGAACCCTGTTAAATAGCAGGAACCCTGTTAAATAGCAGGAACCCTGTTAAATAGCAGGAACCCTGTTAAATAGCAGGAACCCTGTTAAATAGCAGGAACCCTGTTAAATAGCAGGAACCCTGTTAAATAGCAGGAACCCTGTTAAATAGCAGGAACCCTGTTAAATAGCAGGAACCCTGTTAAATAGCAGGAACCCTGTTAAATAGCAGGAACCCTGTTAAATAGCAGGAACCCTGTTAAATAGCAGGAACCCTGTTAAATAGCAGGAACCCTGTTAAATAGCAGGAACCCTGTTAAATAGCAGGAACCCTGTTAAATAGCAGGAACCCTGTTAAATAGCAGGAACCCTGTTAAATAGCAGGAACCCTGTTAAATAGCAGGAACCCTGTTAAATAGCAGGAACCCTGTTAAATAGCAGGAACCCTGTTAAATAGCAGGAGAGCGCTGCACTACTGCTATAATGCAGCAAAGCATTGCTTTTCTTGCACTGCACTTACCCGCTAAAAACATGTGGAAAAATACCTGAATGCTGGTTAGCGGCAGAGGCAGCGGCAACAGTGCTAAAATTTAGTGCAGCGCAGTGCTTCACCCTTGTTCATGTTCAGTGAAGTGCCGGTTCTCAGCTGTGGCCAGTGTCTGCACAAGCAATAGAGGTCTTTTATCACCCACTCCCATGACACATTGTGTAAGTAGCCAAATGTGGATTTGAGAGAAGGTACCACTCTCTGGTGCTTTCAACAAGGAAGGTCAAGTTATAAAGGACCTCCTCCCCTCTAAAAAGAAACAGCATCTTTTTTTCTCTATTTCTTGTGCAAGTCTCATAGGCTATATATATATATATATATCTTTTTTGTCAGATATTTATTTATATTCAAAATATTTTCTATTTCTTCATTCATTTTATTTTGTTTTATTGTTTATTTCTTTTTATTTTCAGTTGATGAATTTTGAAAATACAAATTTATTTGTTATTTCTTTTTTATTTTCAGTGGTTGGAGAGTACACATACTGGAAAAAAAATACAAAAAAATGGAGAAAGAAGAAAAAAAAAGGATGTTCCTGAGAAATTATGGAGATAATGTGATGAAAATTGTTACTTGGTAGCAGTAAACCAACAGAGTAAAAAATAGGGAAAAGTAGAAAATCAATACCGTAATAGGGCCAAAATTGTTACTTGATTGCTACGTTACCGTTATGTAACGTACCGGGTCCATGTAATGACTAGGGTTATTACTTGACATCAAGAAAATGTGACTTGGACTATCTTACGGACAAAACAATAGATAACTAGGATGACTTAAACAAATTTTAATTTCTTTTAATTGAGTATAATGTAAATTTTACTGAATGATTATGAAGCAAAAATATTGTGATAAAGAAAATACAAACGGATGAAAACAACAAGACTTTATATAGGGTATTTACAACAGTATGGTTGGATAACTTTAATTCTCTGATCCTTGTAGTTAAGAGATCTTGATCAAGAATAACTGGCAATTTGATTGCTTTTAGGATGAGATTGGAAGAAAGATGATTGGAGATCTTCCTTAACACGGCGGATATCCGAAAGCTTGATCCGTGGATATTACCTCAATTCCGTACACAATTGGAAAAAACTCTGCGTTCTTACAGTCCACCGTTAATTGGATGATCAAAGAGACATACTACATACGCTGGTTACCATCTACTTGAGAAACCTTAGCTTGATTCTTAAATATTCCTTTAACAAAATTATCAACCACTATGAAACTAAACCAAAAGAAAAGGAAAAAACGGCATAAAGCTTTGTGGTCAAAAGGATCACAATCGAAGAAACTCCACTATATTTGAATACGGCCAGTATGGATTGGGCAACCATTTTCAAAGTTTACTGGCAGTGAGGCTGGGTGCAAAGATTTGGCTTAGATTTTGGTGCGTGAAATGTGGATAGGTGACAGGTAGGGGACAGGGGTGACAGGTGACAGGTGACAGGATAAAACAAGACAATATATTGCGTATGATAACTAAAAGAAAACACAAGAAATCTCTTGAAGAGAAATATTGACAATCTGAAAGGTATTTATACGGAATATTTTTTTTTATCAAAAGCCTTTATTGAGTATAAATCTATCTAGAAACCATGTAACACTTTCCTGTAGTAACAAGATCATAGAAAATGATCTGCTTATCAACAAGAAACATCTAGTAATTAATTTAAAAAATCTTTTTCCCAATATAGATAATAAGAAATAAATAATTAAAATTTTTCCCCGAAGTTGACGCTGGGCCTCAAATATATAAGAAATTTACAGTCGAAATTCACAACAGATCATTGCACCCAATGATACGGTAAAACTGCAAAACTCAGAGTCGCATCTCCCCCAGGGCGGTGACGCATGAACATGGATGTGATTTCAGGCTGGTTTTTCCCGGAATTACCAATCTTGTGAATTAAAGGCCCAAAAACATCAGGTATCACCCGAGGGCAACCCTAGCTCTGATTCCCATGAGTTAACCTTACCGAGGAAAATCCGGCGGTTCGAAGGGTTTTTACCGATGAAGCATTACATTTACCATGTGACTATGGACTCTTCTCAATTGGATTCCACGGTTTTGTACACAGCTGGTGTAGAGACCGGGAATAAAACCAAGGAGCTATCATTTTTGATCAGTCTACAACGGCTTCCCTGGGAATTTGAAGCCCGTCACAATGCCGTGCCCTCCGAAGCTCAGTAAATTTTTTTCTAATCAACGACACGTTCGCACAACTTTTGATTTGGGTTATAAAGTGCAGCAACAATTTTCCAGTGGGATCCACTTTAGTCAAGTTCTTTTAGCATACATCGATACTTTATCTGTGAACACCCTCATAGGCGTTTATTTAGAGACGTTAGCAGGTCTCAAATTTCTCTTGATGTTGGAAGAAAGGGGTAGTCAGCTGCCTTACATCACGGCACCCAATCTATACCTTCCTTCTCAGCTTGTCTCGGAACCATCTCATGATAGTCGACAAGCGAGCGGCAGTTTAACGAAGAAGAAAGCATCGGACTCCTGTCCAATAAATATTCGCGATTACTTCAAGAATGATAGTTTTGATAGCGGGCTAGATTTATATCAAGATGATATCAGACCATCTTCGCCTGATCCGTTGCATGCTCTTGAAGAACCGTTGCTGCGTCAAGGACCATCTCGGTATATTACCGAGCACGAACAAAGCTTCTTTCTTTGGTCTGCACGGGGATGGTTGAATTTCAGTGCGCTAGCTCTTCTCGTTGGTCTTTCTTTGTATTCGCCCCATTAACTCAGTTTTTCACATAGGTGTCGTGTTTGTTGTCTTTGCTATGTTTATTTTTGTCTTCGCAGGTAAGCTTCATCCTCAAATATCCAACAAAACATTTAGTAACTGACACACATTGTTCATGACTTTTTAGTTTGGCCTGTATGGTCATATTGTTTGCGTCTACAGCATCTGGATTCTCAGCAAGATATTCTTTCTCATCAAAGTGGACCCTTCTTATTTTCGGAACTTCCGACTAACAGCCTGAGATAGAGTTGGATAGAGGGCTAGGCTCAGATACAGCAGGCATTCACAAAGGCTCTATGAACTTGTGATTAATTTTGCAAACTTTCCATCAGTAGTTCTTGGCTACAATTTTTTTATCATGCTGATACACAATTAGAAATTAAATGATACCTTGTTCATGGGTTAGCTTGTTATAACTATTTCCGACCAGTATCATAGCTTTCACTGGGATTTTGACATAACTTTTCTATTTTTTGCCCTTTGTCTGATCTTTTTTTTTCTTTTTGAAAAAGAAGTTAATTATTCCGTCACAGGAATCTTCCAATCCGAGGACATGTTATTATGGTTATTATTATTGTTATTCTATTAGTATTGTTATTCTATTACTATTATTATTATTATTATTATTATTATTATTATTATTATTATTATTATTATTAGGGGGTCGTTTTTCGCACCGCCTATTATTATTATTATTATTATTATTATTATTATTATTATTATTATTATTATTATTATTATTATTATTATTATTATTATTATTATTATTATTATTATTATTATTATTATTATTATTATTATTATTATTATTATTATTATTATTATTATTATTATTATTATTATTATTATTATTATTATTATTATTATTATTATTATTATTATTATTATTATTATTATTATTATTATTATTATTATTATTATTATTATTATTATTATTATTATTATTATTATTATTATTATTATTATTATTATTATTATTATTATTATTATTATTATTATTATTATTATTATTATTATTATTATTATTATTATTATTATTATTATTATTATTATTATTATTATTATTATTATTATTATTATTATTATTATTATTATTATTATTATTATTATTATTATTATTATTATTATTATTATTATTATTATTATTATTATTATTATTATTATTATTATTATTATTATTATTATTATTATTATTATTATTATTATTATTATTATTATTATTATTATTATTATTATTATTATTATTATTATTATTATTATTATTATTATTATTATTATTATTATTATTATTATTATTATTATTATTATTATTATTATTATTATTATTATTATTATTATTATTATTATTATTATTATTATTATTATTATTATTATTATTATTATTATTATTATTATTATTATTATTATTATTAGGGGGTCGTTTTTCGCACCGCCCAAAACCTGTAGCGCACCGCCTTTTGACGTCAGGAGGCCGTCTGGCCTTTTTTGAATTTTTTAAAAATGTTTTAAAAATACTTCTA
>KN361961.1:0-13904 GCA_000785685.1 Uromyces viciae-fabae
TTCTTTTTTTTTCTTTTTTTTTCTTTTTTTTTCTTTTTTCTTTTCTGTTTTTTTCTTTTTTTCTATTTTTTTTTTATTCTAGGCAATTTCTGGGAGTCGGAGGACCAATTTTGGATGTTTTCATCCTTTTTTGGGAGTTGTTCTCCTAATTTAATTTTTTATTTAATTTTTCTGGTTTTCTGGGAGTCATTGGGAGTCACACTCCTAATTCCTTATGTATATTTTTTTTTTTTTTGGGAGTCGGCCTCCATAATTCTTCTCTATTTCCCTCAATTTTTTTACCTTAATTTTCCATCAATCTAATGTATAATACTAACACTACCCCAATGAAAGAAAAAAATGTACAAGATATTAATCCACCAAAAAAATCAAGAACAATCATTCAGAATTATCAGAATCCCCATTGAACAATCCATTTAAACACCAAATCAACAGAATAATGAAAAACAAGAAACAAAAACTGTATTTCTGCAGTTGCCTATACCAATTAAATCTGAGAAAACAAAACCCACTGAAGAACTATCAAAAGCCCTGAAAAAAATTCTTTAATCCAACTCTTACCAGAATTTATTCAACCTTTCAGTTTCCAAGATTTTCAATGTTAAAGCAGATAGACACTGTGGATTTAGAGTAGCAGCTCATGGTCTTGGACGTGGTGAAGAGAATTGTTTGGAAATCAGACGGGAAATAGTTCAAGATGTTCTAAAACACAAAAATTGGTATACCAGCAACAATTTATTAAATGATTCTTCTTCAGCTTTAAGATGGATCAGTTTTCCAAGTAAAAGTTCAGATTGGATGTCAATGCCCTCAACAGGGGATTTAATGACTAATACCTTTCAAACTCCTGTTTTTTTCTGGTCTCTTTCTTACTCTCAATCTTTCTTTCCTCAATTATCTCCTCCAAACAACAATCCTCCAATTTTTAGTACTTTTATTGATAGTCTAAAACATTCCATAGCAGTAGAACTAAATGACCAAATCTATTTCCTGCCCCCCAAGTCCTGCAGCGAGCTCTCAACAATAATTTGCCAGGTACTAAGGCTTGGGAGGAAAAATATTCTGAGTGTTTTGAGTTGACAAAAAAACTCAAGGCTCAGGCTGGACCAAGGAAAGGGTTTTATTAATCTTATTTTTGAGGTATTTTATTTTTATTTTTATTTTTATTTTTATTTTTATTTTTATTTTTATTTTTATTTTTATTTTTATTTTTATTTTTATTTTTATTTTTATTTTTATTTTTATTTTTATTTTTATTTTTATTTTTATTTTTATTTTTATTTTTATTTTTATTTTTATTTTTATTTTTATTTTTATTTTTATTTTTATTTTTATTTTTATTTTTATTTTTATTTTTATTTTTATTTTTATTTTTATTTTTATTTTTATTTTTATTTTTATTTTTATTTTTATTTTTATTTTTATTTTTATTTTTATTTTTATTTTTATTTTTATTTTTATTTTTATTTTTATTTTTATTTTTATTTTTATTTTTATTTTTATTTTTATTTTTATTTTTATTTTTATTTTTATTTTTATTTTTATTTTTATTTTTATTTTTATTTTTATTTTTATTTTTATTTTTGTTTATTTGCCTTTATGTGAATTTTTTCCTTTATATTTTTATAAATTTTTTTGGCCTTGATCTTGGAATTTAATATTTACTAGGGATTCTGGCGATGCATGCGCCACCTTCATCATGAGTCTCTTTTTTTTTCCCAAATCTGTGTTCAACTCTCATTTGCTAAATCTAACAATCAAATTAAGCCTTAAATTAGACCCTTATGTTATTTTCAAGATTCCAGCTCTCAAACTCAGTGTCTCTGAGAGGTTTGTGGAGTTCTATTTTCCCTGAAGCTTACCTGGGTCACTCATCCTTATGCAATACCATATTTTTTTTGGGTTTTTTTTACATCTACTTTTCTGTTGTTGCATATGGTGTAAGATTGGATCACTATTACTTTAATTAATTTTACAACTTCCGTGTGATCACTCTTTCTCTGGAATTTTCTCACACATGCTTCATGCTCATTTATCCATCATAATCATTGATGGTGAGATCAATCAATGAGGAGAGACTTTCGAAAATTTTAATCCGTTCAGCTACAACTGGCTCACAGTTGAGTATTTGACAGAGTCTGCAGTCTCTTAAAACATGTGTGTAACTTTTAGTTTGCTTGGCCGCAATTGCCTTATTTATAAGAATACCCCCCACTTCACTTGTGTTATTCACCTTACAAGGGCAATTGGTTTGAAAAAGTCCAACTGGCTTATGCTCTATTTCATTTTGATAGTGCTGTATCAAAACAGGAACATAGATAACACACTTAATAAGAACGATGGAATTTATGAGCCATCATCAGAATGAGTCTCCAAAACATTCTATCAGCGTGAGTTTTCAAAATCCCTCGGCTTTGAAAGGTAGATCAAGACCAAAAATTAGATTTCTTTTTCAGATACTACATTGCTTCAAGCAGAACCTTATGCCAATTTTGTGCAGGGTATTACTTGGACCGCGTTATTGATACTGTGCATGTGGTTATCTGGCAAAGTAAGGATGCAAGTTCAATTAATCTCAATCAACATTCATCAAGCACATCATGCTGAACAATCTTTACTCATTGCGAAAATTTGTGATTGTTTTCTCAATTACCTGTTTGTTGACTATATTTAAAGTTGAGTTACATGGCATGTTTGTTGATGGTAATCCGTATGCTAGACCAGATTCCTGTCTGACTCTTTACAAAGCTACACAAAGTCTACCATGACTGAAGACAGATTTAGTTAGAAAAATGCCAACTGGATCCAATGTTTGCCCCTGTGCTTTGATGATTGTCAATGCAAAAGCAAATTTAACTGGAAATCGGTATTGAAAAAATGTGGCACCATAAGGATGATTGGCCTCATGTGTAAGCTTAATTTTGGGAATCAAAACTGTTGTTCCAACAGCTGGTCCAGTTATGACCAGCACCTTCAAAAAATGAGGTTTATACCCAATAAGCAACAATGTCGTTCCATTACAAAGGCCTCCGGCCAGGTTCCGATTTTGCAGAAGCATTAAAGGAATCCCTAAATTGAGGTATAATACATGCACTGGGAACCCTGGGATGTTGACCTTTGCTAACACTTCAGTAGGCAATTCTTGGTTGGAGTAATCCTCCATCTGATCCTCTGCTTCTGATTTAAATTGCATCTCATTTATGACTTGTAAGCACCACTCATTTAAAGACTGAACCCCAGCAATCAAGGGGCAAGGCAAAAGACACTTAGAATATTGTTACAGATACTCATTATCAGCCAACTGGGATTTTGATCAAAACACTGAACCATACACAAAATTAATCAATTTTTTTGCAGTGTCTATGTCAGATTTTCTAGTCAAATTTAGTCTAACTTCTAAGTTTATTGATTCAATGAATTCAATTTGTTTGCTCCCGTTTCCAATTTGAAGGAGCCAATCGCTGAAGTTCAAGCCTGTGTCTGTATCATCTGTATCATTGTCCAGCCTTACCCTTCTCATATTTTCTGTTAATGAGCTCCTTAATACATTCACCCATAATTGAGAATTCAAAATGGAGAGGGAGCTGGTCCGCAAAGAGAAATCTGCACTGTCACTTAGAGGAACTCATGTCTTAGCCCAACATAGAAACAACAGTTGTTCAACATCTCCAATAATTAAACAATTACCTCAACAGTAAAACAATTGATTCCATTGAACAATTGATGTATCATAGGACGGTGTTTTCTCATAGGTGTTCCATGGATAGAAGAACCAATTCCAGAATTCATTATTGCTTTTGCGTGTTGCATACTTTGAAAAACACCCAATTCTGAGTTAAGGACAAAACCATGAAGGAAAGGGTGATTTCTTCTAAGAACAACAGCTAATGACTTAAACCTCAACAGGAAAACCAGGTAAATAACTAAGAGAAGGCTAGAAAAATAGAAAAATGGTAATCATTTTTGAAGAAATCAAAAAAACTGTACCAGTGCAAGATTTCCTTAGATGGATATGAACACATTTCTTAAGGCTGATCCAAGATTACGCACTAAATCCCTTCATAAGTAAAGAAAACAGGCGGATGAAAATCAATAAAAAATGTGGTTGTTTGGCGGAAACAATTGGAAATAGCGTTTGGAGTTAACATTAATTTAAGTAACGTGACAAATGAAGAAAAAAAGTTTCAACACTAAGAAGTATGGTAGCATCATGGTGGGTCTGATTCTATGAATAGATTGCATTTGATTCTGTAAATTTGGTATTCACTCCCCATGATGCCTTCAGAAACATTTTGTGCAATTATGATATTGGAATCGTGAATATAAAATCTTATAAGTATCCCTTCAATGAGCTAAGTTTTTAACCGGTCTTGTTATGTTGATTATAACTGATGATTATCTTACAGGTGAAACTTTCAAGCCAAAACACAATGGTACTTTATTGTTTCTCCATAAGTGAAACATGATTATAGAATGATGCTCTTGTTGATCAATGCGGCAATTACGACGAAATGTAATTTTTATTTACCTAAAAGGTGTATCTTCACATTTTATCAGTGATCATCCATCTGGCTAAAAAAAAAGCTGTGATTGAAAGGGCTGAGGTGATTTGAGCCGGAGTGAGCTTTACATATTAAGGCGACGGTTGGATAACATTAGCTAGGATTGAGATGGCTGGATGATTTCACCAGGGTGGGATCCAGATCATGAGGGGATGGTTGGCGCTGATTTAAACTTGACCAATTAAATGTAATTATTTGTATACAAATTGTATTGGAGGGTCCACCATACCACTTTCAGTTGATAACTGAGCATTGGAGTGTGGCATAAACAGGTTGCTGGAGACAGATTGATGTGTTATGGTTCGACTGAAGGGTGAGGCTGATATGTTGCACCTCTGTAACCAGGGTTTGATTTTCCCAAGTTTTTAATCAGGGAACAATGAGAAGTCTATTTAAAGAGCAAGTTTGTTTGCATATGGTTCTGCAGCATTATGGAACTACTTACCATTGTGGGGTGTTCCAGATCAAATTTCCCCCGGAGTTCTGATTTAGGGGAATGATTGAATTTTTTTTTTAAGAAAGCAGAATTAACTGTTACTTAATTAGATTTTTTGATAATTAGCCCACCGACTCCCAAAAAAAAATCCAAATTAGTCCCACGACTCCTGTTCCGCGGACACGGGAGTCGTCGGACCAATTTTGGGAGTCATTGCTCCTATAACCCATGTATAAAAAATACTGGGGGGAGGCTGAAATTTTAATAGCTCTTAAATGAGCTAAGAAAGACCCCAAAAAGAATTCCTCCGCCCATTTGGGTGAGTTTTGTGGGTGGAGGAATTTTTTGAATTCCATAGCTTTTGATCTTTTTCTGGGGGAACAACTCCCAAAAAAAAGAGAATTGGGCCTGCGACTCCCATTTTCCGTCCTGCGGACCAAATGGGAGTCGTTGGTCTAAAACCCGGGAGTCGGATAACCAAGCCTCTATGAATATAAAGTGATAAATGTTAATAATGTAAGACTCATTTGGTTAGTAATTTTTAATGATGCTTATAAATTAAATGATAATGAATAAAAAGTGATAACAAAGAAACACAGAAAAAATAAAAAATGTAAAAGTGAGAATCAAAAGTCAAAAGAAAAATTGATCAAACGATTTTGAAAACAAAATCTATTGCTGAAAAAGATCAATAATTATTTTCATACTTTTTGAGAGTTAAAAATGTTGATTGAATGAAAAATCATGATCAGAAAAAGTTTAACATGATTCAAATGAATCTTTCTTGATTGTCATAGTAATCATTAATTTACATGATTACTAATGACATCATAGAGATAAAATAAAAGTAAATTATTATTTTTACTCACATGATTAAATTAAAAACAATTCTCCTTCATGAACAGGTTTTCTTAATTGGTATGAGTTGATTAACTCTGTCATGTTATTTTGAAAAGATAAATATTTTATTAATCAATAAAATAAATTTGAGAAATTCTTAAACAAGAATTTTATATTTTAAATAAAAATTAAAAAGACTCACTCTTATGAGATCATTTATTTCTTATTCTTTTAAGAAAAATGTCTTTGATATTTTGAAATAATTGAGGTCCATCAAGAAGAGCAAGGGGATGAGAGTTCATGAAATTTTAGATTGAAAGAAAAAAGTTACAAAAAGAAATAGGGGATTGTTTTTGACACCACCCAAAACCTGTTGCGCACCCCCTTTTGACGTCAGGAGGCCGTCAGGTGTTTTTTAATTTTTTTTAAAAAGTCTTAAAAGTACTTCCAAGTGTCCAAAAATTATGAAACTTTTTTGACAGCCTCCTGAGCCCTCTTGCTTCATTGTCATATCTTTTCAGCTCAAAAAAAAAGTTGAAGTATCCCTTATATAGGAATTACACAAAATCAAAAAAATAAATAGAAAAAAATGGTTAATGCGGGAAACATGGGCTAATAACTTTATGAAGAAATGAATGATTCACACCAAAAACCAGCTTCATTTTATTTCATGAAAAAAAGAAAAACAAAGAAAAGGAAATAACAAATAAGATTTTTATTTAGATGAGTTTTTGTTTAAGTGAATAAAAAAATAAGAAAGTAGAAAATAAATACCAACAGGGCGATAGTAGTTTAGTGACTACTTTAATGTAATTGAGTAAGAAGATATATGGAATACTGGGAATTGTAACTGAAAGAAATAGTTGTTAGATGTTATTGAATTTTTCAGGCTTGGATATGAAACAAAAGAGGATAAATATCAATTTGTAATATTCCTGCCCTGATGATATTAATATAATTTGTATTCTTATATTATATTGTTTTAATAAAGGCTTATAGCTTTTATTATAACACTTAAAGTGTCTTCTCTGCTTAAGAAATAAGGATATACCTTGTTTCTAAGTCTTAATGAGGTATGGAATGTCACTAATGTGCACTTATAGTGACACTAATGCTTCAGAATAAAAGGAGTAATTATTAGGGAAGGGCTTGAGCTGATTGGCTACTGTAATGGGCCGCAGTCTTTCTTCTAATAGTTTTTAAGAGATCTTATAATTGCTTAGATGGAGGGGGGAATATCATCAGATCTAGTCATAACTCTCAGTGCCAGGATAAAACAGAGAAGTGTTAAGAGCTTTGGTCAAAAGACACAAGAAATAGACTTAATTTTATGTATTTATCTGATGGTTTGATTGGTTTGTATGTAGTTTGTAATAATTGAGTGAGGAATGGGAATTGGGCAATAGAAGGCCTCTATTTATATTCTTAAAATTTATTAAAGGGCACTTCTGAGGGCGCAGTAAGTTCCCAGGAGTGTTTTCACACGTCTGGTGAGATGTTCCTTCCCTCCATATTTTTATTACATATTTATTAACACAATTGTAATAAAAATATCTAATGTACATCTTTATTTCGAGTTTTTGACTTATTTACGAAATATTACATATGTAACATTGGAAATTCTTTTAAACAAGGTTACTTAATGTTTCCTGACGTCTCCAGGTATCTAGGATAAATCAGGATTCCTTGAGAAGTCATTGATTCTATTTTATTTAAATTTATTCCCCATGGGGAAATAATATTCTCATTAGCTAAGATGAGCCACAAAGGTAATTTGGCCTTTATTCTTGTGACAAAACTTCAAGAATTGTTCAATTAGGTAATTAGATAGTGGGAAATCGATCTAAACCATAATTACATAAATGGCGCGTCCATGGCGCATGTTATGCGTACTGTAACATTGGAATAATCATAGCAGATGATTTTCCTGTTACCAAAGCGCTTCAAAAGTTCCCAAAGGGGTTTTCCCTTATGTAAGACCTCCTGGCGCGGGGTTTCCCTCCTTTCCCAGGGGTTTATGACCTATTCCTTGGTCAAAAGATCCGGGACTGGACCTTTCAAACCCCTGTAGCTCCTAGGGTTTACACTCTACCTCCGCATAAATATTATTTATGGGGTCCTGGGAGTATGGCGCATACATGGCATACAACTTTGTGCCATGTATGTGGATTTTTAAATTTTATATATTTTTATTCATATTTTAATGTTTTTAGATTTTAATGTATAAAATAGTAGTAATTCAGATTATAAGTTGGTGAGCAACTTGTAATGAATTTTTAAGAAGAATCTAAATAAATAATAATATTTTTATAATTATAACTAGATAAAAAGATATTTGATGTTTGTTTATTTTAAGCATAAATTAATTAATTTAAATAATTAATTAATTAATTTAACAACCTTTAAATGTGGAGATTGAACAAAAAAAATCTCATAAATCTGGTATATTTAATTGTTTTTTATAATTGAGGAGACGGATCAAACCACATTGGTGGTGTGGAATTTATATTCGTTTTGGGTAGCGGTGGCGAAGGTGGAGAGGTATGCGGAGCAGTGGAAAGCATCGTGAAAGCTGATCAAATAGCTTTGGCAAAGATGGAAAGTATCTGCAAAGTTAGTTGCCTCAGGATATGCTAAACGCGGAGGGAAAGTGGAATATACGGTTTGCGGGAGCTGAGCGGTGATGCCGATTAGGCAATTGGACGTGGGTTACTCGGGAAGGTGCTGCAGGGTAGATCGGTGCTAAGGGCTGCGGATCAGCAGGGGAAGGGGAGGATTGTTCAGCGGATAACGATCCGATCCGGTGAGCTGCAAGAAGTAGGGTGGTGTTTGTCGACAGTAAGGGTTCCGGAAGTAAGGCGGACGCGGGATTGGTGATTGGGGCAAACAGCTTCAGAGATGGAAACCGGGGGGTACACGGAGGGGAATAGGGAGGTATCGGGGGAACGGGGTGCGGGATGGAAAGGGAGGGATTGAGAGTTGTAAATAGATTATTACATTATTACATTACATTATTAGGATACTACCATTACATTTAGAACACACATCTTTTACATTCGGTTATTACAGCGCATTACACTTGCGGGATAATCGATTTATCGGGAAAAGGGAAAATCGTTGACCAAGACTCTTAGGGAGAGAAACTGCGGAAGCGCGAGGGAGTAAGAAAGGGCCAACTTGTGATCTCACTAGTCCTATCAAGCGGAATCATCGAGTTCAGGAACCTGCGGAGAGTCGATTTCGTTTGCGGACACGGATTATCTTTCCACAGTGGTGAGTTCCATTCTCCTGGTGAGCATCGGCCCAAGAACTCACTCCTTAAATGGATAAATCCTGTTGTGGGCCTGGCAGGTCCGCGCTGGTGAATTTTCTCATTTTCCTGAATTAACTTCAGCCTCACAGTGTGTCAAAACGGGCCCTGAACCCTTTTCTGTTTTTTTTTTTTTCATTGATGTGGCTTGAAACTTTTCACATCGTCAGATGCAACATCTCATTTCCATTTCACCAAAAATTATCCATCCAGTTTCCATGTATAGTTGCTTTCAACTCGTTTCAACAACTTCTCACAAAAAAAATTTCAATCAATACATTGCAGGGCCAACTTGGTTAAGGGTCTCATTTCCCGATTTGAATTGTAAGATAATTTCACTTGAAACTTGATCATGACCCCCTGTTTACTTTCTAACTTAAGCCTCCCTTATTCTTACCGATGTGGCAGATTAATGATACCCCTCTCACATGCACCATTGTTTCCTGATGCCCTGGTGACAATGTACAATTGATAATTTTCATGGCATTCAACACCTCAGTGATACAAAATCTACACACAGACCCTTTTGCGTAGTCATTTGGGTGTTTCATGTCAAAATCATTGATATCATTGTGAAGTCATGGTAAGTTTATTTTATTCTTATTTTATGGTACATCATACATTCATCAAGCTGACAGTTTTATTCCATTAGGGTCCAGGAAAACATCTTGAGTGATGAAAAGTGGTCCCATTTTGCTTACTCTGCTCAATGGCCTTGTGACAAGACCATCTCTGGACACAGCTTTGGTGCAGCTACTGTAGTTGAGCAAATCATAATTCACCAGGATTGGCTGATAAAATCATACTGATTTTACGATATCCTCTCTTTGCTTTTTAAAAAATCGACCTATATTCATGAATAGGTTGCAGCAGCGAGACATGAAAATTGGCCTAAGGAATGGAATTGGCTTATATGATATGACCTGTGGATTGAAACATACAAGTACCCTTCTTGATTTTTTTTTGATGGAATTGAAGAATGGCTTGATGGACAATAAGGCTCAATACTTAAGAATTAGTCCACCTGGATTTATGGATTTGAAAGATCATTTCAAGCAACTTGCGGTCCTTTTTAATGTCAACAGTCAAAATTACAATGGGAATAAAATCTGCATCTATGTGTATTGCTTAATTACCACTTCAGGTGGAATCATTTGTAGTTCATTATCTGATTTACCCGTTGTGGCTGAATGGAATTGGTATGTGATTTTTGCTTGTTTTCTTTTTTAACAAAATAAAAATAATAAAATTATGATTTTCAAAATTAATTGGCCAATGAGCCGGAAAGTCAGTCAAAATCTTCCTCATATAAAATAATTCATTTTATTCTGCCTCATTTTGTTTAAAAGCATCTAATGTTGTTCTGGTTTTATTCTAAAGCATCTGAGTCCTTTGTGTAATAGCTTTTCTTGTCCTCCAATTTTAAAATTCCATCTCATCTAAATTTGAAAAATTTCGTCAATTAAAATAGAATGGTGTTTCAATTCCCCGATTCCATTGAAAAATAAGGTGCATTTTATTCATACAATTGTCCTTGATTGGCCAACTGAATTATATTCCAATCAACTCTAAATTAGCATAGATCATATTCTTATAATTTTTTCTCTTTAAGTTCCTTTTTTTATTCAACACTGACCGATAATACTACTTAAATGACAACTTTTCTATCAATATGAATAAAACATCTTTCCATGCTTTAAGATAAATATTGTTGGGTACAAAGAGGAGGCATATTTTTCATAATTTTGAAGGTTGGTCAAATTCTTCTTCCAAAATATATTCTTTAAATTCCTCTTCTGAAGATCATCATGCTCATTTCTTTGATAAACTACTAAATTACATTTTGGTTTTGTAGACAGATAATTCAATCCTCTTCATTGTATTTTTGTTTTTTCCCAATTCCAAAAAGCCTGTATTTATTGGTATTTCCATATTACGGTTGATTAACATAACATTCAATAAATTATTAGATAGCATTTGGAAAGAAGTTTGATTGGTTTGACACAAACACTTCTGATTGACAAAAATATTGATTTCCTATATACTTTAGTTTAGCTTACGTTATATTTCTTTCATTTTCCACTTGAACGGTTCAATTGATCCAATATCAATTGAAATTTCTTGCTCAAATGACTTAAAGGATTTAGAAGAAGATTAAAAAATAAAACCCACATTCTCAAAAAGCTATTCAAATCATTGTAAGGTTATAAATTGAATTCACTGAATTTCAAATCAATGAGCCAAGTAGAGGAGATGGAAATAGAAAAGAAACGATTTGCGCGAATTGTTTAGAAAGATTTATCCATCAACTTAACATTTGATTTACAAATATCCATGATGATGTTAAAAAAGGTAGCAAACATCAACAAAGCTTCCTCTCAATAGGGGGTATCAAAGTTAGTTTGAAATCCGCAAAATTAATGACGGATTTCAACCAAATGCGCCATTTCAAATCCGCCATTTTTTTTTGAAAACAATTAATTATTTCACCCTGGACGTATCAAAGTTAACACCTAAACAATCAATTGTTTGGAAAAAAATTTAAAAGGTCACCACTTTCAATTCCACGTCAGCAACCCAGTACAAACCTTCACACTTCATCAAAAGCACTCCACAACCATCAACACACTTTTCAACACATTTTACAACCTCATTTCCAATCTGTATCCAATGCCCGCCAAAAGAAAATCAACAAGAAACCATCAAACCAATATTGAAGATCAACCTCCCCCCCAAAAGACATCAGCATCCCCCAACAAGCAACCCATCACTCCAAAAGCAACTCAATCTAATCCAACAAATGCAAAATCATCTGGCCAACTGAAGAAGGAGGATCACCACATACTTGTTAACTGGCTCAAAACTGGGAAAAACTATGATGTTTGTTTTGGCACTGAAAGCAAAACAAAAGTTGGGCGACCACCATCCTCTAAAGCAAATGGTTTTCAGCTAATGGCCAATGAGCTGAGAAAAAAAACAAAAGGTAGACTCGATCTCACCTCAAAACAAATGCAAGAACATTTTAAACATTATCAAAATAAGTATCGCAAGGCACACCTCTTGTCTCTGTCAACTGGATTTGGTGTTACCAATGATGATAGAAAAAAAGAAATTCAGTATGTTAGTCAGAAACTTGATTCCCAATGCCCATTCTACAATGATATGGACAAGATTTTTGGTAAGAAAGCAAATATAACTCCACTTGCACAATTTGATGCCCAAGACTCTGCAAATGACATTGAAGATGATAAAAAAGAGGGTTCTACTGATTCTGAAGAGGAAAATCAAATGGATTGGTCTTCATCTAATCAAGAATAAAATGAAAACAATGGCTTACCATCACCTACTATGGATACTCTGCCCAAACCAAGTTCCATACCAATTCACCCATCCCTTTTATCAGGCAAAATCAATGATCCTGATGTAAGTAATTTGTCCAATACCTGTTCAAATCAGTTGTGAAATATCATTAACACGATAGGATTTGTATTATATTGAAGTTTCAAGAAGAAATAACGACTTGTCAGATAATGATGATCACCCACTTCCATCACCTTTAGCCTTACCCGATCTGAATGACATTATGGAGCAATCAAAACAGCCATCAAAACGACCACGAGTAAGTAATAAAAATTAAATTGACTTCATAAATAAAAAATAACTTATAAAAATTGGCCACTTAGGTGAATCCTTTCTTAAAGAAAGGCTTCAAGATCAAGTCAATGGGATTACCCATATCATCTGATGATGAAAATATCGAACCCCCCAAACACAAGACCAAAAGAAGTAGGCTGTCCGATCAAAATGAAGAGTCGAATGTGAGTCTTTTTAATTAATCAATGAATCGATTTATCAAGTTTTCTGATATAACACTTCACTCAGGCCTTACCAAGCACTTCCAAAATACAGTGTGATGATGAAGAGGTGGAGATCTCACCATCAAAGGGTAATCGTAAGCCCTCAAAAACTTTCAATATTGATCCAAGTAGTCATTGCAAAAAAGAAAAACAATATTTTTTTGGGGGATATGAGGAAATTATTGAGAATAGAGAGGCAGGTAAGTTTTTCTTCATTTTAATTAATATGATATGATAATTAAATGACGATGATAAAATAATTTCTTCAAATTTTCAAAGGAAAAATAAAGATCGAAGGAGATAAACTTGAATTTGAGAAGCAAAAGTGGGAACATCAAATGAAACTTGATGAGAAAAAATTAATTTTGGATGAAGATAAAGGTAAACTCGAGTGGAAAATTCGGGAAAAAGAAATTGAGCTCAAGTAGTCATTGCAAAAAAGAAAAACAATCTTTTTTTGGGGGATATGAGGAAATTATCGAGAATAGAGAGGCAGGTAAGTTTTTCTTCATTTTAATTAATATGATATGATAATTAAATGACAATGGTAAAATAATTTCTTCAAGTTTTCACAGGAAAAATAAAGATCGAAGGAGATAAACTTGAATTTGAGAAGCAAAAGTGGGACCATCAAATGAAACTTGATGAGAAAAAATTAATTTTGGATGAAGATAAAGGTAAACTTGAGTGGAAAATTCGGGAAAAAGAAATTCAGCTCCAACGAATGCAAAAAGATAAAGATCTTGAATTCCAAAGGGAACAAAAAGAGAAAGATAGGGAGGAGTTAAAATCTCGGGATAAGGTCAACCTCGCTATTGCCTGTGTTAACAGTGGTCGCTCCTATGATGAAATTGAAAAGATTTCTCAACTCCTTGGATTCCACCAATAAAAAAAAAAAC
>JNCO01004196.1:0-15579 GCA_000785685.1 Uromyces viciae-fabae
TCTCAAAATTTCTTGTGTTTGGAAGTCTGTTGTGAATATAGCATGCATGCCTGTAAGCTAAAGACCAGTATTCATCGGGAAGGTTGTAAGAAAGAAGCATCGTCCTGGACATATCTCCTAATGTCTTGTTTACCCTCTCTGCTTCTCTGTATATTCTGCTCAGGAGTATAAGGGGAGGAAAAAATAATTCTCATTCCAAAATCCGATAGAGATTGGTCTAGATTTTTTGATTTATATTCTTGTGCATTATTGCAACGAATAAACTTAGGATATCTTTTTAGATGGGTGTGGAACATCTTAATGGTTTGAATGATATAGTCAGGTACTTCTGATCTGTTTTTCATTGCGTATACACATATTGTGTAAGTAGAGAAATGATCACATATAGTTAATAGGAATTTATTGCCGAAAAAATTGCTTTTTACGGGGCCAAGAACATTGGTGACCAGCAAATCGAGGGGTTCATTTTTTTGGATGGAATCTGGTGTGACTTCTCGGCGACGTTGCTTTTCGCTATTTTGCAAGATTCACAGAAAAAACTGTCCCATTTCTTCAGGTCAAAATTTGGTTGATAGAAAGATAAAAAAATTTTTACTACTTTTTCAGAGGCATGGCCGAGTGTAGCGTGCCAGAAAAATATGTCATTAAAAAAAACAGGGGAGGTGATAGAAATTTTTTTTATACTAGGCGCTATCTTCTCGATTGTATCAAGGTACCCAGTCCGTTGTTGATAATGCGTAGTTAATTTGTCTTTTTCAGACTGTAAAGCTATATCATTACCAGAGAATGATGGTGAGTAGCCTTGATCAATTAGTTGACCCAAAGATAGGAGGGTTCCAGAAACAGTTGGACAGTACAAAACTTCAGGGAGAAGGTGCGCCCCACGGTTCCCAGAGTTGATTCGGAGACTGCCTTTCCCCAAAGCCAGCATTTGAGATTTAGAATTGGCAAGATTTAGTTTTATGTTCTTGTCAAAAAATTTGTATTGAGCAAACGCAGGAAAGAAACTGCTCACACTAGTGGTCGCCCCTGAGTCTATCACGGGTGTAATTCTTTTTTGTGGGTCCGATGACACCACAGACCGTACAGAAATTTTCTCGGGACGACCTTTGTCATCAGGGTGATTCGCGGCGGGTCCAGGTAAATCAGAAGATTGAGCTGTCAGCTGGCTACTATGTTAGAGCCAAATAACAAATAGCAACAATGAAAATTTGTAATATTTTTTATAACTAAAAATATTAATAAACAAACAAAATAACAAAAACATTATTAAATAGTAGGAATAATGAAAATATTATTGCATATTTAGATTCCTTGGTGAAAAATAACCCCAGCCACTCAGCAGAAGTATGGGCAAAAAATACCTCCTTCAATTTTTATTTATTAATGAAAGAAAAAAAAGAAGGAAACCCCTATAAACCCTCTAGATGAGACGTCATCTATACTTGTGTATATGTATTAAAACATATTAATACATAAAAATGAGGTGTTGTGTATACTTTAGAAGTTAAACACATATTGGTAATACTGTCAAATAACGCGGGAGATTACATAATCAACCCCTAGACAAATGACACGGAACTCAGTTGGCTTATGTAATCCAACTGACAGGTCCCGCGGGCCCTGACGGGCCAAAACTGCTTTGTTTGAAAATGCAAAAAACACGTAGTGAAAATACTCCCACGGCCCTTCAAAAAATAGAAGTTCCATGCAAAAATGTTACACCAAGGAAGCTTCCATCTTTCCTTGGTAGAAGAGATAATTCTACCTCGAGGAAAAATAGAAACAATACTGGGAAAGCAAAACCAATATAAAAAGTAATTTTTCAAATATCAATTGAATAAGAGAAATGACATATTTAGTTCAAAAAATCATAACTCCGTCATCTCAATTGATAAAAATGAATAAAAATTACACAGATCATCCTTGGAATACATATTTCCAAGGATACATCCCTCGAGTACAGATCACGCATAATGATCTTTTCACATTGCCCACAGAACTGCTCAATTACCTGCATAATGCAGTCTACATTCTGTAGGACATTTACATAACATTAGAGCGCACCAAGAGGATTGGAAAAGATATAAATAGAGCTCTCTTTTCGACCTCTCATTCCCCAGAATTATCTTTACAACGCTACACATAGTTACATACATACCTTATTAGTATTATAGTCACTCTATAGCGCCCAAGAAGACCAATTCCCCATTAACTATGATCCCTGGATTCCCTTCAGCTTTCCAGCTTGCCTTCCACTATCAACCACGCCTCCTGAACATCTCCTTCGTGATCTGGACCCAGGTAAGTCTTTTGACTTCCTCTTCAAGTCATTAAGACTTCACCACTACGTGGTATATTGGGTTTAATCACCCCTGATATCTATCAGGCCCCAAATACAAGTTGCCTAGCAACTTAAAAAGGGTTAAAAACACCCCAGAGTCCGCTCTGGCCCCTTATTTCTTCAGAGGGATAAACAACCCCAGTTTATCTGGCCCCTCTGAAAGAAATCACTTTAATAAAATATATATATATATATATATTTGTAAACCTACAACTTGCACCAAACCGTGCTATAAATAGTGCTAGAACTATTTATAAATACTTTTCAGAGTGTGTAGCTAAAGGGTATTCAATCCCTGGCATCACAGCTTCTGACATGAGCCGATCGAATGTTTTGCCTCCCCGGACCCTTGTGGCGAATCGGCCCTGGGGGAGGGAGAGCTAAATGTTGACGGAGTATGGGACATGACTGACGCCAGTGGTCTATAACTTTACAATAGCCGCATTCCCCACCACGCCTTTGGATAACCTACGGCGGGATAGTAAAGTTTCCAAGTTCGATGTTGCGTGAAGCGGCAGCTCTGTCGTTATAGTCTGGTGCTCTGTGTTGGGCACACGAAAGAAATTGACTGGTTTGGCGATTGTTATTGTAGTTCTGAGTGATACTTTGATTTCTGAAATGATTAGTAAGAGCATTGATTGAGATTGGGTTCTCCATAGAGTTCCCTCGTACCACTTCGCTGAAGAATGATGAGATAATGGATTGAACATCCGATGGAGTAGGATTATCGAGTCTATCAATCTGAGGACCAATGCTTTGAAGCATTTTTACTCGGGAAGTGCCTGACGGGATAGGCGTTAAGCATTGCATAATGATTGCGATTGCATAGTGCGGAACCGAACAGCCTAGACATTTGAGTTCTAGGAAAACATTTGAGATTTGGGTAAGATGAGTTGAAACGGACGTATTGGCATTGGTGTTGGTCAATTTGAATAGTATCTCATCCCACAATTCTATTTTTCGGACACGGTTTGATAATTGGAAATTTTTCTTTAATGTTTCAAAAGCTTCAGCGGCACTTTTCTTTGATGATACTAACAGCTTTAACTCTCAGTCGATGGTGAGAATGAAAAACACTTTCAGGGGCATATATTTGCTCTGAGTGAGGTTCGCCAAATCAGCTTGATTTGAGGTGAATTCAGAAATACCAAATACTAGTTCCCCGATGGTATCAATACCGTCGATCCATTAATTGATATTGGATCCATCCTTTTTTAGTTTCTCAACGGTCTTGATATAGTCACCGGGGTTTTGAAGGAATTTAGTTCTAGTGGAGTGCTTGGTCATTGCGGAAACAATTGCCGTTTTAATATCAGGGATGTCGGAATTTGTCGGTTTGGGCTTTAAGAAAGGAGAAGGGAGGTCATTTGACACATATAACGGTTTAGGGATAAAATTGACTAAGGGTAAGGATTTATAATCTAAATAGTTGCTTTCGTCTTTTGTAAGCGGGGGTAACGGTGTAACTAGAGTTGGTGTGTATATTGATGCAATTATTTTCTTAGGGTATATCGGTTGTTGAAGGGTTAAAGACTTATTGGATTCTCCGGATTCAGATTTTGGAGGTTCTCATAATTTGAATTCAGGTAATTTTGATGATAATGACAATTGAAACAGTGGTTTGGTTTTATTTTTCTCTTTTTCTTTTGCCCTTCTTTCTTCTTGATAGTTTTTTTGATAATCTTTTTTCTTTTGTGTTTGTTCTTTTAATTTATTTCCTTTTTGGATTTGTTCTGTATATTTTTCTGGATTTTCTTCTCTATCCTTTTGATTTCTTGTTCCCACCATGCAATATGAAAATGTCAAAAACGGTTAGCGAGTTAGTTGATAGTTTTGGCTTTTAACCTGAAAGGGGCTCAAAATCCCATAAGGGATAAATATTGATTGCGCGGACACCAGACTAACTACAACATGTGATATGACAGTGGCACCCAATTGACATCCTCCTCTTAACCGGAAAAGGTTTTCCTAACCCCCAATATTGAGTTACCCAGACAAAGAATCCCTCCTTCACGCCATTCAATCTTGGGCTAGAGATCACGGCTATGCGATTTCAACCTAGAATTCTAATCTCAAGGAAAAACGTTACACTTATCAATGCTACAAGTCTGGCTCTTACATTCCAACAAAAAAAGAAGGCTTAGGTACAACCAGAAAAACCAACTGTCCGTTTCAGCTCACCAGAAATTTCTCCAAGAAACTTTACTCCTGGCAAATTAAAATCACCTGCCCCAATCACAATCATGCCCCCTCCACTGATCCTTCCACCCATCCTGTTCACAGAAGAATCAAAAATGCTCAACAAGAAACAGTTCAAAATTTAACTAAAGCAGGTGTGGCACCATTGAAGATCTTAAAAACTCTAATGCAATCATCATCTGGTCCTGTAATGACAAATCTCAGTACCATTTACAATGAACGTTACGCTTTATCCAAAAAAATTCTTGATGGTCAGACACCAATTGAAGCTCTAGTATTTGAATTAAGGAAATCTGACTTTTTTTTCAAGATGGATGCTGTTGAAGGAATTATAACCTCTCTCTTCATTTCTCACCCAGACTCCATCAAATGAGCTAAACAATTCCCCACCCTTCTTATGATGGATTGCACATACAAGACAAACGAATTCTCAATGCCCCTTCTCCACATCATTGGTGTCAACAACTGCAGCAAAAGTTTTTCTGTTGCTTTTTGTTTCCTATCAGCACCATTTAAAATGAACGTTACGCCTTATCCAAAAAAAATATTGATGGCAAGACACCAATTGAAGCCCAAGTATTTGAATTAAGGAAATCTGACTTTTTTTTCAAGATGGATGCTGTTGAAGGAATTATAACCTCTCTCTTCATTTCTCACCCAGACTCCATCAAATGAGCTAAACAATTCCCCACCCTTCTTATGATGGATTGCACATACAAGACAAACGAATTCTCAATGCCCCTTCTCCACATCATTGGTGTCAACAACTGCAGCAAAAGTTTTTCTGTTGCTTTTTGTTTCCTCTCTAAAGAAAGAAAAGACAATTATACATGAGCTCTTCTAAAACTGCTAGATATATTAGATCAACAACACCCCAAAGTCATCGTCACTGATAAAGAACACGCTTTGATTAATTCCATTGAAAAAACCTTTCCCAACTGTACTCACCTCCTCTGCCAGTGGCACATTTTCAAAAATATTCAACTCCACTGTTGAAAGCATGCAAAATCTGAAGAGGAATGGGAAAATATTTGAAAGCACTGGAATTATTTAGTAAAATCTCATACAGAAGCAACTTATCAGAACAATTTCACTCAGCTTTCTCTTGTCTGGAATCCACCCACTGCTGATTATCTTTGACAAAATTGGATTCCTCTAAAGCAAAAATTTGTTTCTTATTTTTTCAACAAGCATTTTCACTTTGGAAACACCAACACATCTAGACTAGAAGGGATGAATTCTCACCTAAAATGTTTCATATCTGCTTCTACTGGTTCTTTCTCCACCGTCGTAACACAAATTTATCATTCCTTATCAACCCAAATTCATGAAAGAGCTATTGAATCTGCCCAGTTGGGATACAAATCACTTATTGGATTACCTCACTGCATTGATCACATTTCCTCCCAATTATCTCACCATGCTCTCAAAATAGTTCACTCTTTCGCCATGTCATCAAACCAATCCACTGAATGCATATCTTGTGATTATTAAACATATATGGGAATCCCTTGCATCCACAAGGTTAAGTTTGCATGCATTCAAAACAAACTCTATACTCTTGAAGATTTACATCCCCAGTGGCATGTGAAGGGGCCTATTTCTGTATGTTTTTATGCTTATTAATTTTTTTATTCTGATGAATTAATTTTTTATGCTGATTTATTTCATTTTTTTCCTTCAGCATGCATTCAAAACAAACCATTTATAATTGAAGATTTTCATCCCCAATGGCATGTGAAGGGGCCTCTTTCTGTATGTTTTTATGCTTATTAATTTTTTATTCTGATGAATTAATTTTTTATTCTGATTTCTTTAATTTTTTTCCTTTTTTTCCTTTTTTTTATTTCTTTCTTTCTTAGTGGCTTCATTTAAAAGCAGATGATGGATCTAACTCCCCTTCCAATGAGCCCACAAAATATGTCAACAAACATTGGTATATTAATGAACTCTTTGCAGAATTCCAACAGTTCCAACCTGGGGAACAGCAATTTTATCTTGGAGAGATGAAGAAGCTTTTTCAAGGAAAGTATCAACCGGTTTCAATTCAAGAACCATGATTCAAGCCCGATCACAAATTCAGACAAAGTCCAAAGGGAGAAAATAACAAATTCAAGAAGATTTCCCAATCATCCAGCAGAAGGGACCCTTCAGGATTTGAATACCATCTGCCACCAAAGAAACAGGAGATGTATGGGAACTGTGAAGGTGTGTTTTTATATTTTAATTTTGTGAATAACTTCTAAAAATTATTTTTTTTTAAATCAGGCTCCAGGAAAAAAAATAGAAAAGGGGAAAAAGAAACAAGAATCAGAAGAAGAGGTGAGTTTTTCATCTTATATTATTTGACCACTTGTAATTCTTTCCATTTGATTTTTTTCCTTTAATTTTTCCCTGGTTCTATAGGATGAATTTGTAACTGAAGAAAAAAGCAGTGATGGGGAACTACCAGATATATTGGAACCTATCAAAACTGTAAGTTTTCTGTTTTATTTTTATTTTTTTATCATCCCATTTAATATTTTCCATTCTTGCAGAGGTCCGGTACTTTTGTGCAGAAGAAAAGGGTGTTATCCAATCCTCTCACTCTGGAACAGATCAAGAGAAGAAAGGGTGAGGTAAATGAAGATGATGAAGATGCTCCTTACAGGCCAAGGGGGAAGGAAGTATTTGAGAAAACTGCCACTTATGCCAGTGAAATTGTGAGTTTTTTTTTTTTTTATGATTATTTCTTTCTCATTTGTTTCTATTCATAATCTGCCCCCAGCTTCCTTCCACCATTTCAACTTTCTGTCCTTCTGGGGATTTTTATGAAGTGCCTTTGGAGAAAGTGAGTAATTTTTCATCAGCCAGTGTGTCTTTTTTTTGGTATATTAATAATATAAATGCTGCACAGTATCCCAGCAAGAACCTCATTTTCCCAGCAACTGCCCTCCCCCTGATCAGTTTTGTCCATGATGTCATGGGTGATGGAAATTTTGGTTTCAGAGCAGCAGCAGTTAGTCTAGGTAGGAAAAAAGAAAATTGGCTTCAGGTAAGGCAAGAAATGGTGAAAGAGTTGGACACTAATCCTTTGTTCAAAGACAAGAATTTTATGGATAATGTATATGGCCAAACACATGAAAAAGCACGCAAGCGTCTGGATTTCCTCTCTGAATCAGCTCCCCCTTGTTATTGGTTCTCTTTCCCAGCCCATGGATTCTTATTTTCAGAAACTTATAAACACCCAGTAGTTCTTCTATCCAAATATTCTGCCACTTATCTCCCGCTTGCTTTTTCCCCTGATTCCCATTCTCATAATCCCCCCATCTTGCTTTTGCTTATTGACCAACTGGCTCATATTTTCACCTTCAAATTCTCCTCTGATAATTGGCCAGCACCCAAAATTGATGCCTCTTGGAACTGGTATGCCTCCAACGAGGCCAAGGCTTGGAAAAAAACCATTCAGAAGAACTTGAATCTTGGTATGGAGTTGTTATTCCCCCCTGAAAGTAAATCAGCCAGGCTTAATAAAAAAATTATTGATGTAGAATAGTTGTACTATTTTGTGCATATATATCACTTTGTTATTGGTTTTTTGTTGTTTTTTTTTGGATTTTATAATATAATTTCAATTTTTGTTAGACTCACTCTTCTTCAATTCCATGCAGAAGGGGCCCTTGGCAATTCTTTGGGTGCTTTTGGGTCCCACAACATTTATTTTTGGTGTTTTTATTAATGAAATCCATAAACAATCATAAATTGTTTTTTTTTTTTGGCTGAAATTGAAGTTTAGGGGCTGATTACAACCCCTATCAATTTTTTTCCACAGGACAGGACCTCTTCATAACATTTTGGGGCCCTTTGCAATTTCCCTTTTTTTTTGTTTTTATTATTTTTCATTTAATTTTTTTGGGGTCAAAAACCCCATGAATATTCTTGATAAATATTTTTTGGGGTTTTTTGACCCCAAAAAACATTTTCCTTTTTTTGAATTTTTGAAAACACGCGGTTTACAAATGTTGAAATTCTAACATCAAGTTTGTGACCGCAACTTGATCAAGATCTCCATTCACAGTCTCAAGTCAACTTCCTCACTTATTTTAGAACAAAGTAGTCAAAAACCTATATTTAGTTCAACAGTTTAGTGATATGTTAGTTACATATTGCTAAGTAGTAGTAGTAATAATAAGATAGTTTCTTATTATAAAATCAGTAGTCATTTCTTTTGTTAGTTACAAAGAATAATAAGTTTAGTAAGAGATAGTTTCTCTAAAATGTGGTGCTTCTAGTTGAAGCCCAGTAAAGTTTAAGTCAGTTGCTTTTAGTTAAAGGTTAGTTTAGTACTTCTATTTGAACTTAGTAGTTAGTGTAGTGAATCGTATATGAATTTATTCATTATTGTATTTAGTCCACCCACAAGTGCTGGGGTGTTTGTTTCTCCTATAAGTTTAGGAAAACTTGCATGTCTTAATTAAATCATTGGTTCATCTTCAAACTTTCTCCCAAGTCCCCTCTGGGAATAAGTCCAATCAGTTCTGCTTTTACTATAAAAGTAAAAACTCTTCATCCTTCTCTTATATCATCAACTCAGTCAGCAGAGCATTCAGCTCTTACCACTCTAAATTCTTCAACAAAACCGCGTTTGTTTGCGGAAAACCGCGTGCACATGGTTGGTCTGCATGTAGTCAAAACCGCGTGAGTTTGCGGGCCGACTGCGTGAATTTAGTAACACCCTAAAAATAAGAGAAAAATAAAAATTATAAAAAAATAAAAATAAAAAAAAAATAAAAATAAAAATAACAAAAAAATAAAAATAAAAATAACAAAAAAATAAAAAAGCCAATAAGTAGGAAAGAAATAAAAGATTAAATTAAAAGGAACAATGTTTGAAGAGTTGTTTGATTTCAAAATGAAATTCTCATTGCAATATCTAATTTTAAAAAAAAGGGGGGCAAGAAAGTGAATAAAGAAGGAAAAAGAAAAGATGAAAATCAGGGCAGCATGGGCCTGATGACAATTGAGCTTTTTTTAATTGGTGTTTTGTTTGATAGCCATGGAGATAAATTATCCAAGTAAAAAAGAATTTTTACAACATCAAAAGCAAAACTGATACCTAACTCTATGGCGGGTAACTGGTCAAGAGTTTGTTTTTGTGTTTTTTGGCAATAAATTCTGGATAATGTGAAATTTGCACAACTCAAGAAATATTTTTCTTCAGTTTTTTAAGCAAAATAAATTTCAATAAAATCTAAATACAAAATAAATTTAAATAAGTTCATTAATTTTCTATTTATCTAAGGGCAGTTTCTAATAATGGCTTTTTATAATATATTTTAGTTTTTATAATAATTTAATTATTTTGTTTTATTTAAGTTTTTATTCAATTTTAGATGGATTTTTTAATATAAAATTATTAATAATATTTTTATTATTTATGCTTTGATAATATTAAGAATTTGATAATATTAAGAATTTGATAATATTAAGAATTTGATAATATTAAGAATTTGATAATATTAAGAATTTGATTTTATTTAAATTTAGAGATTCATTTTGTTTTGATTAATTTAATAATAATAATGAAGATAATTATAGTAATGATTTTTGATAAATATAAAATTTAATTAGGGGGTGTCAAATATCACCAAACCAGACATTGACCTTTTTTTGGATCAAACCCAACTTTTTAATTTTGAGTTTTTCGAAAAATCTTGACCCAACTCATGAGGTATTTTTTTAAAATGCAGTTTTTTATAAAAACATTGTTTTTTGAGCCAAACCAGACAATTCACGATAAGTGGGTTTTTTTGAAATAATCCACACCAATCACACCACATCTATCTATCCTCAACTACCAAATTACCCAACCACATCACATCATCTACTGAGTTCACTCACAAAACAACTTCCCATTCTAACTTCTTAACCCAGAATTATCAATCACCCTATCCCAAAAAGCTCAACCAACCTACCTTTCCCCTGGCCACTTTGGAAATAAATACTGTTGAAATAAGTTGACCTTTTAATTTAATTTTTATAAAAGAGAAGATTGGGAATTTAAGGGAAATTGAGGACAGCTGGAGAAGGCTGGAAACAGTCTGTTCAGGTGGTCGAAGGAAAGATAATTATTGACTGAATGATTAAATTTCATGAGTCAAATCAGATTAATATAGAAAACAAGATAGCCCCCTGGCCATATCCAGAGGGGCTTGACAAATAAAATAAAATAATAACAAACTAAAAAGATAAAATATGATAAGTTTAATAATGATAAAGTATGAATTTAATAAAAGAAATAATTGTTTCAATATAAAATATGATTTAAGTAATAAATAGTCAATGCTTATGCATGATTTAAGATAATTAAAATAATAATATCTAATGCTGAGCATGATTCAAATAAATAATTAAAATAGTAATATCAAATGCTAAGCATGATTTAATTAAATAATTAAAATAATAATGTCAAATGTTAAGCATGATTTAAATAATTAAAGTTCAATACTATGTATGATTTAAAAGAAATTCAATGAAAAATCATGATTCAAAGTAAAATTAAAGGAGAATTAAAATGAAGAATTAAAATAAAAATAAGAAAAATGATGAGAGCATAAAAAGAAACCCTCAGATTCCAACACAAATGTTGTTGGAGCAAAAAAAACCAGCTGGCCCTAGAGGTCAAAACAAAGCTCTCCCAAGAGAAGAAAAATCTTCTTGATAAGCTGTTTAATGAAGGTAAAGCTCCAAATGAGGTAGAGGCACTCATCTGAGTCATCTAAAATGAGTTTTGATTTACCCATTTCTTTTATTTTTCATTCTACCGCTTTCTTTTTATCTCTATATATCTCTATCTATCTCTATCTATCTCTATCTTCCTTATTGAAATACATCTTTCTTATCCACATGGTCTTGTCACAAAGAAATAATGGTTTCAACATAATCCGCCTCGGCATTATTTGCGTTTATGTTTGAATTCTCTTTTGCTCGATTACCGTATTTATCGCGCAGTTCAGGATGAATATGAAAACAGCGACTAGCGGTATGATTCGATTTCGGGTTATGTTTCCCGTTCGCGCAAAGTTCAGATTTGATTTTTAACTTTTCCATCTTGTTATTCATGTCGGAAACATTCCCGAGTATTTTTGCCTTGTTGTCGAGCATGGAGAGAACTAGATCCGCAGTAACAACAGTGTCGGCTTGACCGGTAGCAAGAATGGCGTCTTGTACGCTCGCGAGAGAAGAGGGAATTTTATCGAGTAGTTGATGACCGAGTTGTTGGTCATTTAGTTTAACTTCAAGAGCTTGAAGCTCAGCGATAGCGTCTCGGACCTTCAAAATAGAACCCAAGATGTCGTTCGCATCAATTTGAGTGTTGCTTAGACGACAAAAAGCTTGAAAAACATTTGAGTTCTTCTTTGAAGACCCAAACTCAATACAGTTGCGCCATAAAATAATTGGGTCATCTTCACCTCCGTTCGCAGTAACAGTTGAGATAAGAGACCGATGGATTTTAGAGCTTAGGATAGAAAGGGCTTTGTTGACCCAAGACTTGTCGGCGGCCTTATAACGTCCACGTTCGTCGCGATGAACTTCCTCTTCGCCAGATACACGATCATACAACTCTTTACCGCGTAAGTGATTCTTCATTTTAAACTTCCACTCCATGAACGTTTCGGCGGTAAGTAAGGGGATAGAGTTCTTTAAGTCATCCGCATCCATTTTTCTGATTTTGAAACTTTTTTGAGCTTGGGGAGAGAACCCGTACTGATAATGTGTTGAAATAAGTTGACCTTTTAATTTAATTTTTATAAAAGAGAAGATTGGGAATTTAAGGGAAATTGAGGACAGCTGGAGAAGGCTGGAAACAGTCTGTTCAGGTGGTCGAAGGAAAGATAATTATTGACTGAATGATTAAATTTCATGAGTCAAATCAGATTAATATAGAAAACAAGATAGCCCCCTGGCCATATCCAGAGGGGCTTGACAAATAAAATAAAATAATAACAAACTAAAAAGATAAAATATGATAAGTTTAATAATGATAAAGTATGAATTTAATAAAAGAAATAATTGTTTCAATATAAAATATGATTTAAGTAATAAATAGTCAATGCTTATGCATGATTTAAGATAATTAAAATAATAATATCTAATGCTGAGCATGATTCAAATAAATAATTAAAATAGTAATATCAAATGCTAAGCATGATTTAATTAAATAATTAAAATAATAATGTCAAATGTTAAGCATGATTTAAATAATTAAAGTTCAATACTATGTATGATTTAAAAGAAATTCAATGAAAAATCATGATTCAAAGTAAAATTAAAGGAGAATTAAAATGAAGAATTAAAATAAAAATAAGAAAAATGATGAGAGCATAAAAAGAAACCCTCAGATTCCAACAAATACAAATTATGCCTCAACCATCAATTCAGGCACAACTCCTTCATTCTTTACATGCTGCAGCCTTGGCAATCATGGCTTCATCTGATACAGAATCCGACCTGGAACTTGACATAGATTTTATGCAGCAGTTTCTCCAAAAACAATATCTAGTTAGCAGGAAACCTTCAACTTGCCATCTTCCAAGATATGAACTACAAATAATTGAATAACTTCCCCTTTCAAATATTCTCCAATTATTTGGAACTACCTGGCCCTGTTTCATCAAGCTCCTAAGTTTAATTGGGGACCATCCCATATTTCACAACAACTCACACAATCCTCAACAAGATCCATCAATCGAATTAGCTGTTGCATTATGTCGGCTCAGGTCGATTGTTAATGGAGCTGGTAAAATAAGACTCAATAACCACTTCTCAATTGGATATGGCACTGTTGATAAGTATACATGCAGGGCTATCAAGGAAATATATTTGTTCAAGTCAAGAATTCTCACATGGCCTACAACAGAGGAGCAGTGTGGTAAGCCAGACCAGAATCATAGCAGTTGAATAATAGGTATAAATAAATATAAAATATATTTGGAAGGTGGGAAAAAGGCAAATATCAAAGAGAGCCAGACTACCCAACTTCTCAGGACCCTCAGGCATCACCTCAAGAAAACTCAAGACACTCAAATACCTTGGCACTAGTTTCAGCCACCATGACATCATCACTCCCAAACTTATTTCCATTCATATTGTTCCCCTAGTTATCATCCTCTTACCCACTTGTTTCTATGTTTCAGCCACTCTTGGCTTTTGTGTCAGCCTCCAGACATATTCAAGCTATGTCTGAATTCTGCAAATACAATTTACATTTTATATTTTATATTTTATATATTATATTTTGTTTTGTTTATTAATTAAATATTTTTATTGTTAATATTTTTGTTTTGTGTCATACAGATTTGTTGAACTTGTTGAAATAACAACATTCACTTTAACCTAGCAGTTAAAGAAAGCCTTTGTGAATATCTTTGTTCTGACCCAGGTTCAAACCACGATGGAGTCATAAATAAAATCATAATAATAATAACATTTTTATATAAATTAATAAATAAACAAAAAATATGGATACTATTTTCAAGAATGTTTCACTCTTGAAGTTACTTCCGGAAAATACCACAAGATTTGTGAATTCCCTTTTTCATACTTATTGCACATGATAAAGGGTATACAATTTACCCTTATCATATTCAATAATTTTCCTTTTTATTGATTGGGATTATTAACCCCAATCAATTATAATCTTGAATTAAAAGAGCGGGAAAAACCAGAGTGTTTCTGTTGGGGAAAAAAGAGTATAAGTACTCCTTGTTTTACCTTCAACAAAAACTCAGCAGAAGAATAATTTAGAATAAATAATTTAACATAGTACTTTAAATTCATTTTTAAATATTACATAAATATTTCAAGATCTAAAGTAAGTTAAGTTCTTTCAAAATTTATTCAAACCTACTGGGCTCACCCCTCCTTCTAAAATATTAGAAGGACAGTGCCCTTAAAAATAGCTTAGTCAGGTTTTAACCACCAACCTCTCCTCTTACATATAAGAAGGAGCTCCACCTTTTTAGGTGTGAAGACACTCTTTTAGAGTATCCAGTACTACAAAAACACTTGTAGTACTGTAGAATTTTTGTGTGCTGTTTGTCATGGCCTTTTGGCAGTAGGGACACCCAGTAAAAAGAGTCACAGCTCACATTTTGTTACTGTTTCATTCACTCCCCTCTCTCATCACGGGCACTGAGACCCACTCTTGTTCTTACCCTGCTCTCAGGAAATCTTTGTCTATAAGTACTCCTCCTCTATTTTCTTTTGTTCCCCAACTTCTGACTTGGATATCCCTCACCTGATATTTTAACCTGATCACAGATTATTAGTTATAAGAATTAGAAGTTAGTCCATAGTAAAGCAATCAGACAAGTCCCCAACCAAAGGGTTGGTTGCAGATAAAGTAGATTAATAAGAAGTACTTAAAATTATTCCTTATCCTCTAGCTTGGGCAGTATCCAATCTGTAGAGCACCCTCATTGTAAAAGTCCTGAATCCTCTAGCTTGGTCAGCATCCAATCTGTAGAGCATTATATTAGAAAAACCAGAACTCCATCAGTAGCTACATAGTTTTATATAGAGTCATATACTATATTCTTGTCATCTTACTCTCCCAGACTTTTTTATTTATTTATTTATTATTAAATAAGAAACCAAAAAAGAAAAAAGAAAAAAACAATTTAATTTGACTTAAAAAAAGCTGACTTCTTTTTTTTCTTTTTTTCTTTTTTTGAGGAAATGATTTGAAATTTACTTACCATCTTCATACATTTTTGTTGTCATGAATCCAGGCTTAAAAAATGTAGTATGACATGTAAGCCTAATCAATTTGATGATGATAAAGATATTGTAGATGATAAATCATTCCCAAATTGATCTTGATTTGAATGAAGATTTTCCATTTTGTTTTCAGGCCGATAAACTCAAATTTAAAAAATTCCTTATCTACTAAACTTTCAGGTAAAACTAATTGAGAAATAGCGTATTGATTTTTTTTAATTGAACGATAAAGGAGACTAAATGATCTGATTTTGAATATTGAAATGTTTGAAAAA
>JNCO01004208.1:0-15548 GCA_000785685.1 Uromyces viciae-fabae
ATCCTTGATTTCTTCCTTTTTTTATCCTTTTTTTTCCTTCTCTCTTTCTGTCTCTCTTTTTTTTTCTCTTTTTTTACACTTTGTTTTTTGGTATTTTTTTTTACCCTTGTTTCTTTGTATTTTTAGCATCATTTTATTCTCTCTTTTTTTTTTTTTTTTAATTTACTTTTATTTATATTTCTTTTTTTTCTTTTTCTTTTTTCTTTTTTCTTTTTTTTCTTTTTCTTATTTTTTCTTTTTTTCTTCTTCTTTCTTCTTTTTTTTCCTTTTTTTTTTTTCTCTTTTTTTTACTTTTTTTTTTTCTCTTTTTTTTACTTTTTTCTCTTTTTTTCCTTTTTTTTTTCTTTTTCTTTTCTTTTCTTTTCTTATCTTTTCTTATCCTTTTTTTATCTTTTTTTTTTCTTTCTTTCTTTTTTTTTTCTTTTTTTATTTTTTTTTCTCGTCTTTTTCTTCTTTGTTCTTTTTTATTCTTTTTTTGTTTACTTTTCTTTCTTTTTCTTTCTTTCTTTTTCTTTTTCTTTTTCCTTTTTTGTTTTTTTGTTTTTTTGTTTCTTTTTTACTTTTCTCTTTCTTTCTTTTTTTTCCTCTTGTTTTTCTTTTTTTTTTGTCCTACTAAAACGACACCCCATGGGGGGGTGAACTTACTAAAGCGACACCCCCCGGGGGTGTCGTGTTATTTTTTTACCGGGTGTCTAAAACGACACCTGGTGCGGGTCATTTTGTACTAAAATGACACCCGGTACGTCGCAAGGCAAGCCTCGCGATGTACCTTTGACCAAACGTGTTGTTTTAGAAGATTAGGGGCGTCGTTTTAGCACACCCCTTTATTTATTTTTTGATGTTTCTTTTTTTCTTAAAATAACACTCACCCACCCTGACTAATGAAAATAAAAAATAAGTTGAGTCACCCCCCTGGGTATCCTCTCACACCCTGAAAGTTTTTTTTTATCAATCAATCAATTTTTTTCTTTTTTTTTTAAATTAGACTCATCAATGCTTTTTTTTGAATTGTTTTATGTTTTTTCTTTTTTTTTTAGAAGAGCACTCAGCCACTGTGATTAATTAAAACAAAAATATCTTGAGTAACCCTCCGACACAAAACCCTCAGCTCTTCACAATCTCATAGATCCATCACCATCCTTGACCATGGTATTTTTCATTAGAATCATCAAACTATCAACTATCACATCACAATGCTCAAATCAAGTTGATCTTGCAAATGGTTTGCCTTTAGGCTTTTGTGACCCCAAAATATTTTTAGTGCTTGATCTCTTTTTTCAATTATTTTGGGGGCACCAAAGCCGTTACTTTGAAATTTACTTCTGCAAAAACAGGTGCATGTTTCAATATTTTGCAAAAGTAAACGTAAAAGTAACTTTTTTACTTCCCCCTGGATAAACGCTTTATCACACATTCAAATAGTGTTGAAATATGTGTGGCCAAATTTTTAGCCCATATTTCCCGCATTAAACATATTTTTTGTTGGATTTAGTGTACTCCCTAAATAAGGAGTACTTCAGTGTTTTTTTTTTTTTTTTTGAGCTAAAAAGCTCAAAATATGTAGCAGGGGGGCTCAGGAGACTGTAAAAAAAGTTGGGTAATTATAGGACAATCAAAAGTATTCTTCCAAAAAAATAAAAAAAAATAAAAAATGCTCAACATCCTCCTGATTTTAAAAGGCAGTGCCAGGAATTTTTTGGGTGGCGCAAAAACCAGTCCCCTAAAATATATCCATAATTTTGAATCTTATTTTTTTCTGAAGAAAAATAGTATTTCTAATCTGAGTTATATATCAAGAAAAAAGAAAAATGCATATAATTTTAGCTGTGTAATTTTAAAATTTTGTGAAAAAAATACCTCCTTTTCAACTTGTATCTTGAAAACTCATTTTTTCATCAGTTTTCTCAAAACTTAAAAATTTTCATATTGGATTGTTCACAGCAGAAGTTCCAAAATGTTAATTAGATTCTTTTTTTCACTTATTCCTAAAAATAAAATGAGGAAACAAATTGGTCACACAAATGGGTTTCTGATTCTCCTGAATCAAAAATGTGTATATGATTTCTTTTCTGATCTGCAATGATTTTCATCACTTAATAAAATTATTCTGAAAAATCCTATTGTGGAAATAGATTTAATTCTATAATCTTTTTTTTACTAATTTTCTTATTTAAGTTTAAGTTTTACATCAGCATGATTATGTTAATTTCCCTTTTTAGAATTCTTTTTTTTTGGATTTCTCTCACAAGCAAAAGAAAAAATACCAAAAATATACATATTAATTTTTTGAAAATGTTTGAATTGTTCTTTCATTTATTTCCTCCTTCTCACTTTCCCTTTTTAGAATTCTTTTTTTTTTGGATTTCTCTCACAAGCAAAATCAAATTTCACTTAATTTATCAGCCATTGTTATTATCAAATTAATCAACAATGTGATTTAAAATCAAGGCTGTTGATTAAGAAAAAAATTGGATCAATCCAAACAAGGTTATGATTTATTTTGTAAAGTTTTCAAAAAACACATTGTCATAATTTCCATAAATGATTTTCTATTTCAAGTGATTTTTTTGAGCTTTTTTTTATTATTTTATTCCCTTTTTGAGTTGGAGATTGACTGTTCAATTAATTTTATACATTTTTCTTTTCAATTTCCCATGTGCAATAAAGCAAATATTAAAAAGACAGAAAAAGATATCAAAGCCAAGAAATTTATGAATAAATATAAATTTGAATCACATGAGACTACTGCTATAGGGACTGCATTTCCATTAATTGAATTTTTCACACAATGAGCTTGACTGGGTGAAAAGAATTTTTGATATCAGTGAACATGATTTTGAAGTTGTGCCCGTGGGCCCCAGATACATGCCATTGGGTCAAATTCACTTATCTTAAGTTTTAGATCCAATTCAAACTTGAAATTCAAGTCAAATAAATTAAATGTGAAAATATATGTTTGAATTTATCTATGGAAAAAATACCAAAAATATACATATTAATTTTTTGAAAATGTTTGAATTGTTCTTTCATTTATTTCCTCCTTCTCATTTTTATTTCTACTTTCCTCACTTACTTGAATTTATATCAGATTTTAATTGTAAATAAAAGAAAATGCATATTTCAAGGAGATTGTTTTTTGCACCACCCAAAAACCTGCCGTGCACCACCTTTTGATGTCAGGAGGCCATCAAGCGTTTTTTAATATTTTTTAAAAATACTTCTAGGTGTCCTAAAGTTACCAAACTTTTATTACCAGCATCCTGAGCCTTATTGCTCCATGCTCTGAGATTTTTAGCTCCAAAAATAAAATTGAAGTACTCTATAATTAGGGAGTACACAAAATACCAAAATTTTGCAAAAGTAAACGTGAAACCTACTTTTTTTTGCTTCCCCATGGAAAATACTTCTATCTCATATTCCAATAAGGTTGAAATACATGTGATAAAATTTTTATGTCATATTTCCCGCATTAACCATCTTTATTTATCTTTTATTTGATTTTGTGTACTCCCTAAACATGGAGTACTTCAAATTTTTTGTGGAGCTAAAAAAGCTCAGAAGATGAAGCAGGGGGGGTTCAGAATGCTTGGAAAAAAGTTTGGTAACTTTAGGACACCTTGAAGTATCACCATGGGAAAAATGGGCTCACTGGCTGACCAGTGACACCAAAAGTACAAAGGGCCCCTTTGTTCTTTTGGTGTCACTGGACAGCCGGAGATCCCAGTTTTCCCATGGTGAAAAAACAGGCTAAAAATTCCTTGAGGCTGCCGAGCCGTTATTCTATGTAAGCCCAAGATGATCCTACCTGGCTCACATGCAGCAATGACTATAAAAGACATCTTCTTTCTTTGCTTGAAGGTTTTTTCTCTTTACTGCTTTTTTTTTTGTTTTTTTTTTCTGGTGGCATGTCTCTCCTCAAGAATTTTGTGATTGATGCACTCATTGCTCATAGTATATCATGTAATACCATACAAAACAAAAAAAACTTGCTTAAATGTCACCAGTTGGCATGCAGAAACTTGGGTTTGACTTGAGCAACAACTGAAGTCTTACTTGAAGCTTACTTGGATGCACAGTAACTGTGCATGGTACACAGTCACATTCAAAGTAAAACTCACTGCAAAAAAATCTTGCTTAACTGTCACCAGTTGACATGCAGAAACTTGGGTTCACCTTGGGTTACAGCTGCAGTCTGACTTGAGGCTTACTGTGATACACAGTAACTTTGCATGATGCAAAGTCACTGTGAATTCAAAGTAAACCTTGAGAAATAACAAGGGAAAGGTTTCAATATGCTTCATGTCAACTGCAGGCAGTTACAAGAGATTTTTTTGCAGTGACTTGGGAAAGAACATAGGAAAGGTTGGAATATGCTGCATGTCAACTGCAGGCAATTACAAGCCATTTCTTTGCAGTGTATATAGTTCCGAATTACTGGAAAACAAAACCACACAAAAATTTGAAAACTGGCCTGTGTGGAACTATGGCTTAGAAACAAATCCAGAGCATACTTACTAAAATATTATCCATGAAATTCCACATCCAAAACTATTCTAATTCTCCAAGTCACATGATTTAAAGATAGTGTTGTTTTCATAAAATATGTCCAAATTACCAATTTTGAGACAAAGTTCAAGACCTTTTGGTCCACAAGTTCTTTTTTTTTTTTTTTTTTGAAATCCAATACTTCTTGGAAATTATACTTGGGACTCTTCAGCAAAAAGCTTACTGTATTTGCAAAATTCATAGCAATAAGATAGTGGCAATTTTGTATTGTAGAATGTCAAAAGTTTCACATTTTGGGTGTTTCTCTTTTGTTACACTTGCATCAGACTTTCACAAGAGTCTCTATTTTGAGCTAAGAATATAAGCAATTGAAAAAATAAACCAATGAATTGCTATAAATAGTGTGCTTACCACTTTGCACCTCTAGAAAGTACATTATATTTTTAGTGTAAGCAATAGATCCCGGGGCTTTATAGTTGAGTCTGATTGTAAAAATCTACAAGCATAAACTATATACATTTTCAATATCATATCCATCATAATATAAGCAGCTTCCATTCCAAAACGTTAAAATGAGAAAATTGTTTTGCTTCGATACATGTTTCACTGACAATGATGCCTCAAAAAATTTGTAGACCATTTCAGAAGCGGCAACCGGGTTCCCTTCGAATGAACTGATTGGATTTAAAAAATCCCTGCTTTGAAATGTTTCGCTGCGTATGACTACAGTTAGGGGTGGCCACCAAAGTGGCAGATACCGGGTATGCCTGGTATCAGCCCTGTCAGGTACGAGATTGGGTGGGTTTTTAGGCCATTTTTTGGGTCGGTTACTCCACTAGAGAAGTGGGATGCAGATCCCGGGAAATATGGAAGGGCTGCCCGGGTACCCGACAAGACAGAGGCTCTGGTTAGCTAAAACATAAGTAATATTGCAAAAATATTTAGTCAACAAATCATGTATTTTTATATGTATTGTATTTATAGTATTTATTTTTTTCATGTATATTGTATTTTTTCATGTATATATATCCTATAGAGTAGTCTTATAGAAAACAAAAATAAAGAAATAATTAATAAAATAATTAAAAAAAATTCAACCGGTCATCAATTATTGGTTTCAATTGAGTCTTGAGAGTCAGATGGCGGGTTCCTACAGAATATGCGAGCCCACTCTTTGAGACAGAGGAGTTGCTCAATTGATGTGGCATCGAGGCTGGCTCTTTGAGGGCCAATTATGGCCTTAGATTTGGAAAAAACACGCTCACTAGCTGCCAATGTTGCTGGGATGGCCAAGAAACACCTGGCCATTGCAGCCAGGGAAGGGAATGTTTGTTCCCTGCTACGCCAATATTTGAGGATATCGACTGATGAATCTTCAGTTGTTTCCATGAAATATTGTTGGATTTCAGATTCAAGAGTCCTAGTCAAAAGCTTCGGGGCAAAGATTGATTGCTCAATCTTGCTTTTTGGTTTGCGTTGTAAGGTTGGGGCAATTTGTGTTAGTCCATCTGACTTGTCAAAGTGACACACCTCAGTTCGGAAGATTGAAATGCAGGAATGAGGAGTCATGTGCACATCGAGCTTGTCCAGTAAGAACTTCCAGTTATTTTCAAAATGGGTCAATTTTATACGGGGATCGAGTAGCATTGCACAGATGGGGGCGGGTTTTTTCAGGGCAGGAATGAGATATTTCTTGAGCTTCTTGATCATCTCGTCCTCAGGTGCAAGTAAATGAGAGGCATCATACTGATATTTGACCGACATGATTTCTTGTAAGAGACTGATATACATTGGAATGGCGGTGTTCAGTGTTGGATACACCAATTTGCACAGGAACTTGGTCGCCTCGTTCAGAGGCTGGAGAAAGTCTATCATTTGCTTGACTTTCTCCCATTCAACGGGAGATAAGCGGAACTTGGACCCTTCAGAGGTGGAGGTGTAGAGGTTGAAAGCTTCTCGTAGGGTGTATGCCCTTTCAAGCATCAGGTAGGTACTGTTCCAGCGAGTCTTTACATCGAGGATGAGGCTGGTTGCTGCTTGTGCATTGTTTAGAGTGGTTTCAGAGTCTTGAGCGGCCTGAGAACACTGAGCAATCTTCACAAACCCAGCAAAGACTTCATTTCTTTGCGGGTATCCACGAATAAAAACCGATAGCCCGTGCATTCGATTGAGAACAGTCGAGCAAGATTTTGGGATCAGGATTGACTTTGGTACTTGAGCCAAAGAATTTTAGGCCATCTTGTGCAGCAAGGTTGATGACATGTGCCATAATTTCTTTGCGGGTATCCACGAATAAAAACCGATAGCCCGTGAATTCGATTGAGAACAGTCTTGAGGTCTACATCTGTGCCATCTGGGGGTGTAACTAGCTGGTCAATGCTCATGGGACTGGAATCGAGCAATATTTTGGAATCAGGATTGACTTTGGTACTTGAGCCAAAGAATTTTAGGCCATCTTGTGCAGCAAGGTTGATGACATGTGCCATACAACCTAGCAAGCACTCGCGATAATTAAATTCATCGTTGGTCAGCTCGGATACCCGCCTCGCCAGGGTATTGTTGTTGGAAGCGTTGTCGACAGTAAGGAACAAGAGACTCTCAAGGATCTCAAAATCCTTGAGAGTGTAAACAAATAAATGGGCAAAATTATGCCCAGTGTGCGCACCTGTATACAGAAAGGTTGGGAGAATGATTAGCAAACAGAAAAAAACAAAAAAAGTTATGAAATGATAAATTGCATTACCATGAAGAGCAGGTATCCCAATAACAATGTGAAGTAGGCGCCATTGTTTGGTGATTGCATGGGCAGTAATGCCCATGAAGGCCAGCATGTTCAGAGAGGTCCACGCATCAAGGGTTGCCATTGTTTGGTGATTGCATGGGCAGTAATGCCCATGAAGGCCAGCATGTTCAGAGAGGTCCACGCATCAAGGGTGAAGGATATGTGGGGTACATTTGAGAGCATCGACTTGGTCTGGTTCAGATGTACTAGGTAAAGGTTTGAGACCTCATTTGCGATAGCTTTTCTCTTCACCATCATTGTTGCCGCTCGCGGATTTAGTGCTGTGAGGATTTTTAGGAATGATTCTTGCTTCACCAGTTGGAATGGCAAGTCACATTCCGCAATGAAATATGCAACAAGCTTGCGGAGACAGGGTGCTGTGAGCTTGGTCTGTTGAATTATAGCACAAAATTAATGAGATTGCTACCAGCTAAATGAATGAGAAATTATACAAAAAAAGGATCAAAAAAAACTACTCACCGTGGTATCAGTTTGTTGACGTTTGAAAAGGGAAGTCAACATTGCTTGATTTTGAGGAATTTTGTCCGGATTCTGTATCTTGTGCATTTGGTGTAGATGTTCAATCATTGACTTGGTACTGCGGGATGCATCAAGGGCTAGGAAGGCATTGCATACGGTTCCACTGGCTCTGGGTGCAGTGCATTGAACCTTTTTTTTGTCCGGTGCCACAACAAAATAGGTCCAAACCCATGATTTGGGTTTGGACACTGGAGCTGAGTCGTTACTAGAGGTGGCCATGGTGGCTGAGTTGGTTGGGTTTTCGGTGGTGATAGGTGTTTGAGACATGGTAGTGATGGTCCATGGAATGTTGGCGGTTGAGTCGGTGATATGTTAGATTTAAAAATTCAAAGACATGGTCCATGTCTTTGAATTTTTAATATCCTCCATGTCACATGGAGGATATTCCTATGTGATATGTATATGATATCCTTCATGTCCGTGATTTTAAGGTTCCTGCAGGTGATACCCGCAGAGTTCCCGCAGGTAGCCCAATGGATACCCGAACTTTAACAATAACCGAAATTTGGCGGGTACGGGTCGAGTATCCGCAGGTATGGTTACAGTCACGCTCTTTTGGGTCTCCAACAGACGGTTATACCCGCGGGTCGGGGCTCCTGGGGGCAAAAAGGCACCGGGTATCACCCGGTGACCACCCCTAATTAGTCTACAGTAAATGCGCGACCGGAGGCTCGATGTCAACTATGGGCAAAATTTCAGAATTAAAATCTAAATTTTCTTGTTATCACTATGTCACACATAAATTATTTTCACGATTAAAATCTATCAAAAGTCTCATCATTACTATGTTTTATCTATTTTGATCAACAATCTAAATTTAAAAAAAAAAAAAAAAAAAAAAAAAAAAAAAAAAAAAAAAAAACTTCAAGGGATTTCTTTTGTTTTCTCTACCTGTTATACTTTATCATACTCGTATAAATTCTTGATTCTGCAATTTAAAAAAGTATTTGAAAATAAAATTCTTACTTTATATCGCAAAACAAGGATCTGTGAAACTAGTCCCTGTATAAACCTTGATAACCTGATCCCTGTCACCTGGATAACCTGATCCCTGTCACCTGATTCCTGCCACTCCTGTACTGCTTGAAAAATAAAGTTCTCCGATTCCTTACACTCGACTCTCAGTTTGATAGATATTACACTAGTGTATATGGTGTTTCACTTCTTGTACGCGTGCAATCAGTTTGTCGATATGGTTTGCCTTGGAAACATAATCAGTTTGTTATCTCTGTCTGTGAATCGTGATGAAGTAAGTCGATCTCCTTAATGCATGCTGATTCCGAATCCACCCACTTCTGATTTATTGCACCCAGTTCATGCGTTGAGTCCAAGAAGAAAAGTGAAGATAAATAAATAAAACTCTGTCATTATTATTTAATTTTTACTCCTCAGCTGTGTTAAAGAAGCCCATCTTGTTTCTTTTTTTTTTTTTTTTTTTTTTCGGTAAATGAAGTCGATTAACTTTTTAAATTTTTCAATCGGCCAATGGATTGTTCAATCTATATTCACCGTTATTTTTTTACAACAATCATTATTATTCCACTCTGTATCAACATTAGATGATGTAATTTTTTTCTCTCGTGTGAAGCCTGACATGGATGCTGCCAGAAAGATCAAGTTGAGTACATTGTTTGAGAAAGCAATGAATTAATACATTTGAATAAGTAGAACGTTGGCACTGAGACGCTTTCTTTTTCTTTTTTTGTTCCTTCTTTCTTCAAAAAAAAAAAAAAAAAAAAAAAAGGGAAATTACAAAGGGCCACCAAACTTTATGCGATGCTATAACTGGGTCGAGCTTTCAAATAAGGAAGCAGAAATGAAAAGATAAGGCTTAAAGGTTTTCTATTGATTTGACCATCAAAAAGAGTCAAAAGAAAGTCACCTTTTACATTCATGCAAGATTCTAATCTAAATATAAACATTAAATTAAAACCATGAGAAGACAAAAAAAAAAAAAAAAATTTTATTAAAAAAGATTATTATTTGTTAGACATATATCTTATCTGCTATATGATTATAACTCATTTGATGGATGAGTAATAATGAGTTTAAGATGATAATATTTCATTTAGAATAAAAACAAGACTAAGCTATTAATTGTTTGATTTCTTTCCAAAAAATAAATAATTTAACAAATTTTATTTTATGAATGAAGTAGGAATTGTCTTTCCAAGACCTTAATTGTCTACTGAAACCAAGTTGATTAAAAATTCAACTCTAATAAATTATACATTAAGATAACAACCAGGTTTTTAAAAGGAATAAGAATTGAAGTGTTAAGTGAACATGTGTTTTACTTTTTAACTTGTACATTTAAAAATGGGAGCTGAAAAGAAAGAAAGGACAGAGTAAAATACTTGATCTAATATATAAATAATATAAAACAACAAAAAAAAAAAAGAGAAGCTTCAGAATCTAACAGATGAAGATAAAAATTGTAATAATAATAATAGTACAGATTTCATTAAGGAAAGATTGAATTATCTCAAGTGGATGAATTGTTTTTCGAAAAGCATCAAAAGAAATTTTTAATAGTAGATTGTAGGTGGATCATCTCATCAATAGGTTGTTCACAATATAAATTGATACCACGAGGATGAAAACAAATTGATTGATTACGAGCTATTTGAGTATCGTTAAATTTAGATTGATAAGTTGGAATATCTAACCAGCCAATAGCAGATCTATCACCAAATCCACCGAAATAAAATACCTTTCGTACTATAAATCGCCCCCAGAATGAAGTATGAGGACCATTATTTCCATTCCAAAATGAACTATCGGGATGAAAAGTTTCGTATAATTTTTTAGCTTCTTTTTTAGATTTTTCATTTTTAATTAATTTTAATTCTCCAATTAAATTAATTCTTCTTCTATTTGCTGCCCATATAGCTCCTTTTCTTTGTCTCTCTCCTAATTCATCCTTGATTGATATACTCATTACCATTTTTTCACCTTTTTTTTTCTTTAAAACGTTTTCAAAAGTAATAGAAATGGGTAGCACCAGTAAAACAAGGTCTCCATTCGGATAAGGTGCAAAATACTCTTGTAATCCAATAGGTAATCCTCTTAATGTTGGATCTGAATAATTTTCTGGATCTATTTTATTATTCAAATTTTAATTTATCAATTTTTGTGAATCATTAGTTTTCTCAACATGATGAGCGAATTTTTCAACAAATCATAATCGAGTTTGTAATAAATCTAACCTACAATTGCTAATCAAAGTTGCAATACCTTCAGATCCTAAAGTTTCATCAAGAACGGGATTTTTGAAAGAACGTCATTATACCTTTGATTTTCAAATGGTGAATGTTGAAAGAAAAAGTGAAAAGAATCAAACCTAACTGTATTGGATAAGTTCCCTAGCATGAATAGCTATGACAAGAAAAAGAAAGCATTAAAAATAGGTGAATTGAAGAAATTAAATTGATTGATTACTTCATCTACTAACCTGCTTGATAAGATGATTCTTGATGAGAGGAGTGAATTCTCAATGATGATTCGCTATCATCAGTTAAAAATGTTAGTTGATTAGGAATGTGAGAAGTGCATACTAAATAGTGGATGATTAATAGTAAGAAGGAGTAACTGCCAAGATATTTGTTCATCTTAACTTTGTTCTAATTGGAAAAGATTTATTTTATTCAAGTTTTGACTCATTTTTTTAATTAAATTCAACTTAAATATTCAACTTGTGATCTTTTTTTTTTTTTTTGGGAAAAACTATACATAATCAAAATTAAAAATGAAATTTTAAAAATCAAAAATTAAAAAAAATCAAAAATCGAAAATTAAATTAATTTTTTTTAATTTTTAATTTTTTTTAATTTTTAATTCCCCGTACTAGATAAAATTCATAATGGTCCCCGATCTTACCCCCATGAACCCGGGTATCGGGGAATACTCATTATTTTTCTGTTTTTTTTTTGCAAATTGAATTTTTCTTAAAAAAAAAAAAAGTAAGTTTTTTTTTTTAATTTTCTTAATGAATTTATCAAACAGATTTAATCTTATATTATTCTTTATACAGAAGAACTGAAAACAAGTGAATTTATCACAAGAAATTTGTATTCTCTGTTTTTTTTTTTTTTTTTTTTTTTTTTTTTTTTTTTTTAAAAAAAACATCAGAACGAAGACCATGAAGAAACCATGGAGGAATTTTCAGAGGAAAATGAATACCATTCAGAAAGTATTCAAGAAAGCTCAGAAAGTGATCTAGAAATGGGAGGTCAAAGCAAAAAAACTTCAAGTGTGTCTATCATTTACTTTCATTTCATTCATTAAGAATACAAACCTTATTAATGACTGTTTTTTTCTCTTTTTTTAAAAAAAATGTTAGAAAGGAAAAGAAGAGCAAAATCACCCACCAGTTTTGGATTAGTACTTTCGCAAGCATTAGAGGCTTCTGAAAAGTCAAACGCAGTAGGACCTTCAACTACACTCCATCCAGCTAGTCGATTAGCCAAACGCATTGCTAAACAACAAGCTGCTACTGAAGTTCAAAGGAAGCAATCTGCCGCTGCTAGACATATACTACAGGAAAGAGGTCACATTACCGATGTAATTGGTGGATGGACTCCTCGACCGGCTGTACCATTCTCTGAGTGGCTTATTCAAGGTGATCGTAAATGGGATAAAGAGGGTGCATACGTAGGAGGAGCAAGTCATGAAAAAACTGTAAGACGACTGGCTCAAACTGGTGTAGTCAAACTTTTTAATGCAATTAGAGCAGCTCAAAATGTAGACCAAGTAGATATTAATACAAAATCAATCAATTTAAGTGGTGCTCAAAAGAGGAAATTAAATAAATTAGTAGGAGGTAAACCACTTGGAAAAGATATTGAAACTAAAGATAATAATACCATTGATGAGTCTGAAAATCAAAACTCAACTGGCCGATTTAAAACAAATATCATCGGAAGTAAAGGAAAGGATGAAGCTAGTACGTCTTTCTCAAAGATTTATATATATAATAGAATACAAATTTATATCACTGACTGACCAACCTCATTTTTATTTATTCATTTTTTTTGAAAATAAAGTGGCTAATTTATCAAAAGCAACCTTCCTAGAACTTATTAAATCAGGTGGAAGATCAAAATAATTAATATTTTCATTTTTTAAATATAAATTCATATCTGACCAAAACCAAAACCAAAAAAAAAAAAAAAAAAAAATTAAATTTAAAATGCAATAAACTAATCATTCTTTCTTGAGATGTACAAAATAACCTGAAAAATGAGATCTATTCTAGTATCATCAGGTGCTTGAGATTAGGCGCTAATCTTTCTAACTTTTCTATTATTATTTTTTATATGGTATGATTATGATTATCATCTCTCTAAAAATGATGATTGGTGTTGGAATTTCATTGTTTTGTCTCATGAATCAAAAAATAAATCATTTAAAAATATTATGCCCATCTTTCTATCTTAATTAAATTTATTAAAATTAGTATTAAAAATATTCTAAAAATTAAAATAAATCTAATCAAGTCTGAATGTTAGTTGTTATGTTAGTCTAAACATATTATCTGTTGATAAGTAGCCATTGAGCCAGTTTGATTTAAATCTCTGTTTAGTAATTTTCCGTTCTTCTTACTATTCTTACTTTTTTTTTTTTATCAATGTTTTTTTTTCTTTATTTTTTTTTCTTTTCTATAAAATTCATGCCCTCAGACCATCTCCACCGGGGGAGCTGGTCAGAGCTGCTATATATTGCGACTCGGCGCCTGTGGCGCATCTTAAGCAGCGCAGAAAAATTAAAATTTGCACCGCTAAACTCTAAATATAGAGCTTGCCATGTGAAAGGTTTAATCCCCCGATATCCCCTACCCATTTTTTTTTTTTCACCCAAGATGGATGCATCCAAAACAACGTACCTCCAACAATTTTTCCGAAGAAGACAGCAAATGATCCGGCCCAATGTACCAATCAATTCAATTCTTGAAGCCTCAGCTTTGCTATTAGACGAACCAACCAATGAATCAACATCCTCTGAGTCCCATGGTGGATCCAAGCTGGGAAAGCAACCCAATCTACCGAGAGACTTTGAAGGGAGCTACAAACAATTGTATGCTCATTATTTTACGGCAAAATCCACTGTATGGCGAGCAAACATTCAGACGGCGCTTTCGAATGTCTAAACCCTTATTCTTACAAATTTCTCAAGCCGTTCAAGACCATGATCCGTACTTTACTCACTGAGCCAATGCTGTAGGAAGAATGGGTATAAGACCCATAGTGAAAATCACTGCCGCCCAACGAATGCTTGCCTATGGAGGGGCCGCTCACTGCAACGACAATTATTTGCAGCTTGCTGAATCCACTTCTCTTGAAAGTATGGATTGATTCTGTAACGCAGTTGTATCTATTTAAAAAGAAGAATATCTTCGTCATCCAACCACGCAAGACTTGGAGTGTTTACTGTCAAGGGCGCAAGATGTGGCTTCCCAGGGATGCTAGGATCCCTTGATTGTATGCACTGGCGGTGGAAGAACTGCCCATCTGGTTGGGCTGGACAATTCCAAGGAAAAGAAAAGGTTATTTTTAATTTTTGTTATTTTATTTTTTCTTTTCTTGCTGACTTTTGCTTTCAGGTTCCTACAATCATCCTTGAAGCAGTAGCATCAAAATATTTGTGGATCTGGCATGCCAGGTTCCCATAATGACATCAATGTCCTTGATACATCTCCCCTCTTCGATAACCTATTGAACGGCACTTCCCCAAGATATGAATTTACAATCAACAGTCACGAGTACCATCAAGGCTACTACCTTGCTGATGGCATCTATCCAGACTGGGCCACCTTTGTGAAAACTTTGTCACAACCTCAAGGAGCAAGTCAAAAACACTTCAAAAAGATGCAAGAATCACAACACAAAGACGTGGAACGTGCATTTGGGGTACTTCAAGCTTGATAATCGTTCCATTTCGGACATTTTTTGAGTAGATTATAGCAGCGGAGATGTTTGAAGGCAGTTTTTTTGGTTTTCAGTATAGAGTCAGAGCGCTCGATTGAGTTGATCTTCAACTGATGCTCTGCTTTGATTGAACTGTTCCACTTGATTGACAAAACCTCAAAACTTATTTATTGACTTCTGCAGCACTCCCCAGCGACATTTTACACTCCCAAATGTTTGGATTGGTGATGGTATTGCCTCTTGATAGCAAAGTCTCACCCTTTCCCAGAAGGTGTTGCCATCTTGTTGCTCAAAGCGGTGTTGATGTTGTTGTCCATTGGGTGGTCTTTGTTATGATATTTGGAGAGGACAGAGTCGGTGATTGTTTTCAATGGATATATTTGGGGACAGTGGAGTCGGTGATGCTGGCCGGTTGTTGGTCGTTTTTGATGGAGTGGTTGTGTTCTTTGGGGGAACTTGAGTGAAATCTTGTGTGTGAAAGGGGGCCTTTGCGCCGCTATAGCCTTGATATATTTGGCAGGGCTATAGCGGCGCAAGGTCCAAAAGCTATTTTTAGCTCCTTGATAGTGTCCCCGGTGGTGGCGCTATTTGATGCCACGGGGGCTAAATTTAGCATAGCACCGTGGTTTAGCCCCTGCAGTGGAGATGCTCTCATAGTCTTATTGTTAGAATCTTGTTGTTTAGAGCATCCACCACCGTTGCGGTAGGGGCTCGCTAACTTAAGAGGAAGTTGATGAGGCGCACGGACCTCATTAGTTACCGGGCGCGAATTCCCACCACCGTTGCTCTGCAAC
>KN361967.1:0-12056 GCA_000785685.1 Uromyces viciae-fabae
TTGATTTGGTATGTGCTTTTTTGTATTTGTCTTTGTATGTATTGAATCGATCTTTCATTTGTCTGGCTGTAAGATAAATTTTGTTTGGAGACTGGTTCCTAAGGTTAATTGCCATGAGTTCAAAACCGTTGATTTTACCTTTGGAAGGTCGACCAACTTGGGGAGCCTTTCCAGTGCCAAAGCAAGCATCATAATTTTTTTCAATTTTGAGCCAATTGATGAGGATCAGATAGTCTTCTCTCTTCAAGTGGGAAGTCGTAGTTGTTCTTTTCTTGTTACAAGTGTTTTCATCTGAAGAGTTTTGAGTTGTTTTTTTTTTCTTGGGTGAATTTTTTTTAGAGGAAGAACTTGGTTTAGTTGTTGTTTTTTTGTTGGTTGCCTTTTTTGGGATGAGTTTTTTAGATGTGAATTTTTTTTTGAGTTACATTTAAGTAAAGGATTTATTTGGAAGTGAAAATGGATGATTTTTTTCAAAAAAAAAAGGATGGGTGAATCGTGGGAAGAGTAATGGCTGGCCTGATTTTTTGGAGCCCCTTAAAATGTAATTTGGGTTATGAAAATCCGTAAAAAGGTTATTTTTTATCTTGATAAATTTGACACGTCCTGATGGGAAAAAATTAAGGATTTGGGTTTTTTATCAACAGATTTGAAAATTGTGGATTTGTTGAAACTCAATTATGTAATCGTGGATTTGGACATAATTGATACGCCCTAATGTCAACAGTCACTTTAACCTAGCAGTTAAAGAAAGCTTTTGTGAATATCTTTGCTCTGACCCAGGTTCAAACCACCATGGAGTCATAAATGAAAATTATAATAATAATAACATTTTTATATAACTTAATAAATAAACAAACAATACAGATACTATTTTCAAGAATGTTTCACTCTTGAAGATACTTCCGGAAAATACCACAAGATTTGTGGATTCCCTTTTTCATACTCATTGCACATGATAAAGGGTATATAATTTACCCTTATCATATTCAATAATTTTCCTTTTTATTGATTGGGATTATTAACCCCAATCAATTATACTCTTGAATTAAAAGAGCGTGAAAAACCAGAGTTTTTCTGTTGGGGAAAAAAGAGTATAAGTACTCCTTGTTTTCCCTTCAACAAAAACTCAGCAGAAGAATAACTTAGAATAAATAATTTAACACAGTACTTTAAATTTTCTTTAAATATTACATAAATATTTTGAGATACAATGTAAGTTAAATTCATTCTAGAATTATTCCAACCTACAGGGCTCACCCCTCCTTCTAACTATATTAGAAGGAAAGTGCCCTATAAAAATAGCTTGGTCAGGTTTTAACCACCAACCTCTCCCCTTACATATAAGAAGGAGCTCCACCTTTTTTTCGGTGTGAAGACACTCTGTTTAGAGTATCCAGTACTACAAAAATACTTGTAGTACTGTAGAACACATTGTGTACTGTTTGTCACAGCCAATTGGCAATAGAGACACTCAGTAAAAAGTGTCACAGCTCACAAGGAGGCTGTCAAATAAATTTGGTAACTTGAGGACCCTTGGAAGTATTTTTAAAAAATATTTAAAAAAATAAAAAATACTCAACATCATTCTGACATCAAAAGGTGCTGCTAGGAAGTTTTTGGGCGGTGTGTAAACCAGCCCCCTAAAAATATTGATACTAAAAGACCAAAAAGTTCTTTGTCAAATCAATTATTCAAGATCATGATTTCATTTAATCAATGAATAATCACTGTAACTGCTAAAGAAATGATTTCATAAAAAGATTTTCAATAATCATTCTCTCAAAATTTTAAATAATGATGAAATCACTTCATGAACACTCACATAGAGCTGAAATCATGGAAAATTAATAGTCTCCATCCATAGTGTCATAAATCTTTTATGATTTCTTTACATCTAAGAAGACAAAAACATAATTAGATAAATGTATTTAAAATATTTAAATCAAAAAATATTGCTCACAAAATGGTGTGTAAAAACAATTAATCATTATTAAAGAATTAATGTTAACTTCTACAACATCATCTTGACAAGTCCAAGATGGATTCACCAGCCACTGTGGAGCCTATTCATTCCTGCTGCACTTTCAAACCTGTACTGGAAATGCCATTCCAAAGGATATAATTTTTTCAACTGTCTTTTCATTAATTGTTCTGGGATGATCCGGATCTAATTTAACAGGCTTGAGCTTGAGTGTAGTGGGTTTCATTCTGGATAGAAGTCTGATTAAAATTTTTCAAGGAATCATTTTAATTACACTGAGATTGATTCAAAGTCATTTTTTAGAGGTGAAGAAAGTTTAGGTTAATCAAAAGTATTATTTTTCTGAAAGAAATAATAAAACTTTAAGAAATGAGATAGACTTGAAATGAATTTAAATCAAATAAGTCACCTAAAAATCAAATTTGCAACAATGTAAATTTGAATTCAGCTGGATTTGAAGAAAGGGCCCTTTGTACTTTTAAGTCAAGTTTTCCCATAGTGTTAGTAAAGATATACCTGAGATATTTTTATTGATGAAAACAAGCAGATACATCACACAATATCTTGTTGAAGCAGGAAAACTGGATACATCCCAGTCTTAGGCAGAGCAGAGATAATTCTTCATGGTTTTTTCTTTAGACCAAGATTGACTGGGTTCCTAATATTGCTAAAAAGGTATGTGTTGTGTGTATTAATAGTAAACAAATTGACTCTTTTCTTTCTTTCCAACCTATCCATCCAGAACCTAATCATTGAATTCATGGTAACACATTAATTATGATAGATAAATTTGATGATTTTTCAACTCAAGGACTTTTGTTTTGAGGATGAAAAATTATCTTGGGCAGCTGAATTCTCCACTGACTGGGAAGTAGACTAATTGAGAGATGATTGAGAGAGATGTTTGGGCCCAAGTGACACATCAATTGGATTGACTCACTAGAAAGAAGAGGAGAAGATCTTTGTAATCAATGGTTATGATTGCAACATACATTAGACTTAACTTATAGCACTACATGTATCCCACACATGTGGGTAAATCAAACAACCTTTTAATTCACACAACAACACTAGACTGGTACTATGTACTTCAACTAGAAGTATTAGACTAAGCTACTTGTTCTTCAACTAGAAGATAACCAACTAAGATAAAAGAACTGCCTTTAACACTACTATGCTTGTAACTAACAAGACTACTACTAACAAGACTACTACTAACAAGACTACTACTAACAAGACTACTACTAACAAGACTACTACTAACAAGACTACTACTAACAAGACTACTACTAACAAGACTACTACTAACAAGACTACTACTAACAAGACTACTACTAACAAGACTACTACTAACAAGACTACTACTAACAAGACTACTACTAACAAGACTACTACTAACAAGACTACTACTAACAAGACTACTACTAACAAGACTACTACTAACAAGACTACTACTAACAAGACTACTACTAACAAGACTACTACTAACAAGACTACTACTAACAAGACTACTACTAACAAGACTACTACTAACAAGACTACTACTAACAAGACTACTACTAACAAGACTACTACTAACAAGACTACTACTAACAAGACTACTACTAACAAGACTACTACTAACAAGACTACTACTAACAAGACTACTACTAACAAGACTACTACTAACAAGACTACTACTAACAAGACTACTACTAACAAGACTACTACTAACAAGACTACTACTAACTTGACAATAAGAAACCATCTTATTTTGACTACTACTTTAGAAATGTAACTAACATATACTAAAACTTGAGAACTAATTGTAGGTTGTTGACTACTCAATTTACATATACTTGATGAGAAGAATGTTGACATGTGACTGTCAACAACAGAGGACTGAAATTTCAACAAAATTCAACAAAATGAACAAAGTTCGATTCCAAGCTGTACCCCAAAAAGTGGCGCCCAACGTGGGGCTCGAACCCACGACAATTCGATGACAAGACCCTCTCTAAGAGTCGAATGCTCTACCAACTGAGCTAGCCGGGCTGTGCTGAGGACAGTGGTTTTGGCTCTTCCATTCATTTCCCGGTGAAAGATGCAGGGATTGTAGAGCTGCAAATTGGCTCAATAACGTGCATTCGAAGAACTCTAATGGCCAGAACCGTCAGTTTTAGCTAAGCTGTACATACATGATGATGGTAAAATAAATAAAACAACTGAAAAAAAAAAAGTTGATCGATATAATGTAATTATGTATGTTCATCTGTTCGAGTGTTGAGAAATAAATTTTATTGAAATAAACTATCTAATCTTTCTTCAAGTTGATCAGCTGAAAATTTCAAATATTTAGAAGGATCTTTTAAAATTTATAACAAAAATAAGAAAAAATGAATAAATTAGAACTAGTAGAGAGGGTGTTGGAGTGGATAATAAAGAAACCACATACTTTTTGAAAATTGACCACCTTCATGCCGTTGAGCAAATTTGGCATCTGAGGAGCGAAACAAGTAGGAAAAAAAGGGTGGCAATATGTGGCGGAAAGAATGAAGGTGTTATATAGCAGTTGAGTGCAAGGATAAAGAAGACAAAGTAGCTTGAATTGAGGATAGATCAAAGAGAAGAGACGAACAAGTAGGGATGATCATTCGTCCAATTTCATCTCTCAACCAATCCTTCAATTCGGGATCAGTTTGATCAAGCTGAGCGGTTTGGTGTAATTGAATGACCTCGTCAAAAGCCTCATTAAATCTACCAAAACGATCCTTAACCTCCCTTCTTTCTGCACCAGCTTGTTGACCAGGTAAGGCGCTCTTGACAGCCCCTAAACCAAACTTACCTTCTTCACCAGCATCCATCAAAGCCGAAATTAAAGGTGACCATATTTCTAAATATCTTACTTTACATGTTCTTACTTTTTTATTTAATCGATCCACTAATTGGTCTCCTGAAATGTCAATTACCGAAGATTCTAATAATTCTCGCCTAACATATGTCAAGTTGTTTAACATGTATATCGCTCCTATTCCATTCCTTACTGTCATACTCGTGATCGTATTCGCAGCTGCTGATCTTAATTTGAGATTCTTAGATCGTGCTTCAATTGCGTTATACAATGTTGAAAGCGCATCGTCTGAAAAATTAGATCTCGACCCAAAATTATAAAGAAGAAAAACAATGGATGTTAAATAAAATAAAATTAGATTGCAGAATGGAATATATACATTTGTCATTAAATTTTTGAAAAGAAAGCTAACTAACCGAGATACTTGACTAAGAGTGGAATTTCATCATTGTTATGAACTGAGTTAGATGGATTATTTTTTGAAGGAGTGCTAGAGCCAAAGATCCAATTTCCATCACCAAGTACAACCAAGAAACCTTCGACCATATCGGCATGTTTGCAAAGGACTTTCAAAAATTCTACTACTGCAATCGTCATTTCACTGGTCTTAGTATTACTAGTTTCACTACCGACTGGTAATTTATCACCAAATGTCTTAGTATCGGCTATGAATTCAGGTAAAGATCGAAGACAAGATCCTTTAAACGCATGTAAAATATCACCGAATTCGTTCTCCTTTCGTCCCGATGGTTTTCGAACTTCTTCATCAAACCGATTCAATTCTTCTGAAATCATGGAATAAATATCAAACGCTACTTCTATGTATGATGATAGTGATCGCTTGATGACGCTATTTATCGATTGTCCAGTTTGCAACAACAACTCTAACGATGCTGAAATCACTTGTGAAAATATTGCTTTGATTTGGACTGGACTTGCCCCTTTGAAAACTGATAAAATGGCGCGGTATTCAACCTGTTTATGATCATAATTAGAACTGAATAGTTAAGCGACCAAAACTACTCCAAAAAGTACATTTGAAACGCCCCGGGAAGATGATGAAAGAAAAGGAAAATAATGACACAAACGTTTAACATATTAAGTAAGCAACCAACAAACCTGCAAAACAAATCAGATCCGTCTCCATTCCTGATAGCTTCGATCGAACCAGCACTGACAGGCTTTAAGCTATCTATTACATATTTACTTCTAATTGATGAATAATCTAAAATGATCTGCTTATTCACATCTTGCAGAATTTGTTGCCCACTGAGTGAATTAGAAAGTTGTTGGAGATAATAAAATATACCGTGTAATTTATTAATAGCAGTGGGTGAGAATCCTAAATGTTGGGAAGCTGCAATTTATAAACAATGATGGAAAAGAATGAATAGAAGCGGAGGTTAAAATAAGATTAATCAAACTGAATTTCATTTTTGCCATTTTCAGCTTGAGTACCAGTTAAAATTTTCAAATTTTTCTTCTTCTTCGAGAGAGAAACTTGTTAATACATACTGACATGAAGGAGATTGTATAATTGGATTTGAAAGAGGGGATCCAGTAAATTCTTGGGTCCAATCACAGAAGATTATACTTAAATTCTTCACACCCATTTCAATCAGTTTCTCCTAGTAACCATAGCATTTATGAATAATAAAACAAGAAAGACAGTAGAGTTAGTTGATTGATTTAATTATCAATAGCTCTTTAATAATTTGCGAGCAGTGGATTCACATGTTAAAAAAAGAACATACATTATTGGTTTTAGCTTCAGCAGATTCAGGATGTGAAAGTCTTGGAATTGACTGAACAAGTGCATCAAGTGATGCCATGAAGTCTCCTAACTGCTTAGGATCAGCCCTTTTATAATCCAAAAAAAAAAATCACAAATAAATCATAAATGACGCATAATGAATTATGAGGTTTGGGTTCGTTTAGAAGCTTACCCATTTTGAATGACATCCTTGTGACGAGTAGCGGCTTTCATCTGAGACATTGATTTCTCGACACATGCGACAACTTGATTGAGATCTACAAATAAATTGAATAAAATAAACAAAAGATTATAGTTTGTCAACATGGAGTTGAATTATAAATTTAATAAAATTTTGAAAAGAATAAGAAAATAGAAAATGAATTTTTATTTATTTATCTTTCGTACTTGCAAGACTCTGGGAAAACTTTCTGCTTTCATTGAGAAGGGGGATGATCTCTGTTTCTACTTTTGATAGTCTCTAAATTGAACATTAGAACAAGTTGAATGATATTTTTTGTTGTTGTTTATTTGATAGAAATTATATATATATATATATATATATGTATATTTTATGGTTGATCGGGGAATGATGACTTACATGGTCGCAGTCATTCAGCATAGATTGAAGTTGATTAGTTACTTTTTCTGATTCGGCTAAGCTATTTGCTAGTAGTACTAAATCAGCAGATGATTTATCGAGTGTCGAGTATTGATTTGAAGAACTCATTTTGATTGCCAGGAGTGATCAAGAGATCATTCTATAGTCAAGTGGACACTAGTTAAATTGTGACACCCAGATGACATCCCCCCCCCTGTGTGAAACTATGTAGAAACGGGGGTTGGTTGATTCAGGGGATGGAACGTATTACCAAGGAAACCGAAATAAAAAAAAGATTTAAAAAAACACTCATCAAAAAAAGAAAAAAAAGAATTAAATATCATTCAAAAGAAATAAATACTATGGTAAAATTCATTTCTTTCCAAAAAAAAAAAAAAAAAAAAAAAAAAAAATTTTAGGCTGCTCAAAAATCTAGGTAAAATTTTAACTCCCTCTTTCTGACCACAAAATAATACAAAATTAGATAATTTAGACTAATTATACCCATCTGATCCAAATCATTTTCTCCCTATGTAACTCTAATTTTTAAATTATACCAATTGTTAAAATAAAATGAATTGGGAATGAATAAATGCACAGAATTCAACAAAGAAGAGAAGCTAAATTTGCCGAAGCATTACGAACGGGAAATACAACCAAGAAATCCTTACCAAATCAAACTACTGTATGTAAAATGAAAATAATTACTTTGCTTCATATTTTAATACATCACTTACTCTTCCTTCACTTGAATAAAATATATAGACCAAACCCAAAGTGCCACCATCAATTATCTATGGATTTCTAGCTCTCTTTGTAGGAGGACGTGAGTTTCCTTTTCTTATAATAAATCTTTTTTTAACAAACCAAAGTTTTACTGACTTTAACTACTATTGGGTTTATTTGTTTCTGTCTTTCTTTTTTTTTTTTTTTTTTTTTTTTTTTTTTATCTTTCATCGAATCAATAAGTTATATTTGAGCTACTACGCTTGATAATTTAAATCCAAGCTTGGTTTGTTGTAGTCTCGCCCTCTCCTTGCTTTTGATCTCTTCGGAAATGTTTATAAACTTGGATTTTTTCCGACATCTAATTGTTTTTAAATTTCTTCATGTCATAATTTACTTTAGAATGATTCAGTTTTTTTCTTTTTTGTATATATACCTTTCTTTTCAATTTGATTTTAGAATTATAACTTTTTAGTAAAAAATTAATTGCATCTTAAATTCTGGGTATTTTGACTCTTGCTGAAAGACATAGTAAATGAGTACAAGAAACGTTTTTTTATACTGGAAAAGAATAATAATGATCAAGTCATATTAATAAGCAATTGCTCATTGAAAAGTAAATGTTAGAACTCTTACCAAGAGAATATTCAAGCGGTCGTCATAAAATGAATCATCATAAAAAAGTGTATGATAAATCAACTTGTGACGTATGATAAATCAACTTATGACGTAAAGAGCTGTCTTCACGAATAGAAAATGCTGATTTGGATGGAAAGTACTGTACTCATGGATGATTTAAGTAGTTGAATGATGCTTATGGAATTTATGTACACTTGTTGCTCAAGAAATGAAACAAAAAGAATTGCAAAAGTAGAACGAGAGAAAACTTGACTACATGTTGATTTATCTTCTTGATGATATTTGTGTGAGATGATATTTTCGCTTCTATTTGTATTTTGAATTTTTTTCTTTTCTTATCAAACAAAGTTGAAAATCTAGCAAATTAAAATAGGCCATATTCACCAGTCCAAAGACCAAGGAATATACTAGGTAAGAGGAAACCGATCACGTTTAAACTGCTAGAGATGCCATGGAATTTAGAAAATTGTTTGTTAAGAGATTTCATTTGATCACTAGAATCTGATTGATCGTAAGGTTTCTTCTCAACAGCTTCTAATTCGTGCCTCTTAAACATGATCTCGGTGGTTTTAGGACCCACGTAGAACAAATTTACTAAAGAGCTCACTGTCATTGAGGTTAATAAACATCGTATAATGTAACTTGAATCTGAATATCCGTGTATACTTCGATGTAAAGATGAGCCTAATTTAATGTGAATTCCGAGCATCAAGGCTGATAATCCAGCCGTCATTTTAAAATATTGAGGTAATAACTGCAAGTAAAAAAAGTACATATTTTCGAAATTAATTTATTTTCTTTTAATCATCATTTTTAAACATTTATTCATACGGGTGTATTATTCGTTTATTTTAAGAAATAACTTGCCTTGGCTTGAATAGTACCGAATGAAGGGCGTGGCATGTTTTTATACATGATAATTCCTCCTATTGTGGTGACCCAAATTCCAGAACCAAGGTTTGTTGAAAGTGCCAAATTAAAGATGGCTCTTGGTGATAAACCAATCTCGATAAGTGATTGTAGAGTAACTCGAGTCATCCTTTTTATTTCTTCGTCTTTTTCGGTAGATGTCTCGATGTAAATTTTTTATCAAGTTTATTATGTTTGACTTCAAATCATGGCTGGTTTTAAAACTACTGCACAGTCACTGTGCACTCAAATTGTTGGAATAAATTACGAAAAAAAAAAAAAACCCCAATAATAACAACTACCATTGACTACATGCTGGAAAGAATTCAACAAAATACAACAACATGTGAACCAAGATCATCTTGATTTTCATAAGAAAAGAAATCAACTGCCTTAAAACTCTTTAGTAAAATTAAAAATACTTATTCACCACAACATCACTTGAATCACATTCAAGAGGAAACAAAGTGGGCATTCAAGAGGAAACAAAGTGGGCAGACAGATGATGGATAGAAGAGACTAATCATTAAGAGTATTTTCAATCAAAAAATCACCTAGTTTGAATATTCTTACCTGTACTCCACTGGTTATTTTTTGTATCTTTTTTTTTTGCCATTTTTTTGTTTTTTTCTTTATTTCTTTTACCCCTGCTATCACCAGGAATGTTTGTGAGATGCATGCAACTTGAAAGTTCTTTCTATGGAAAAAAAATGTTTTCCCTTCATTCATTCAAGTTACTTGTAAATATTCCCCATGTCTTTTATTTCTTGAAATAATTTGGGATCAAAATACAGTGGGCCAGTTACACTAATTGTAGCATGTAGCATGGTGAAGTGTAGCTTATTAAGTTACACTACAATACACCACAAGAAAAAATAGAGCAACCAAGTTTGGTTGCTTTGGCAAGAACAAAAGGACCCCTTTTTTTTCTGTGAAAGAAACTCACCTTGTTTGCTCCGTTTTTTCTGATGGTGATAGCACTACTGTTCCTTGTTTTTTTTTTGGAACTAACGCTACATTTTTTTCACAAAAAAAAATGATTTAGTGTAGTGCAGTGTAGATGCCTCAAAACAAAGTTAATACTACCAGGAACTCCTGTAATCTTTAGTGTAGCTGTGTTAGTTTTTTAGATTGCTCTGCTACAGTAAAGTGTAGCACAAGCAAACACTATGCTAAATATGTTAGGATAGCCTTGTTAGTTTTTCTAAGCACTACACTAAAATTTGTTATTGCAAGCAACCAATCTAGCGTATTGTGTGGTTTTTACAGCTTTGGCATCATTCATTCAAATTTTTTTGTTTTTTTTTTGCAAAAAACAGAAAAAAAAACCTTCTGAAAAAACAATAAAACTTGATGAAAAGAAAACAAAAAACAAGATTGAGCAAAGAAAAAATAAAGAGTTGAAACTAATTTTTCTAGAAATAAAGAGTTTAAACTTTTGCTCTTAAAAAAAACAGACAAAAAACCTGCGGGAAAAAAAAATTAAACATGATAGAAAAAAATAATCTTATAAAAATAAAGCTAAAATTATGTATCAAACAATCAGCTTGATAGCCTGTGGAGGTGATTAAATTAATGAAGCCATTTCTGTCAGCTTTGTAGGTACTATGACAGGTACCAAGGCTGCAAATATAAAAAATAATCTAATCAGAGTATCAAAAGATGGCTTTTGAGGTTGAATTTTAAGGGGATATATCTTTAAAATAATAATTTTAAATATAAAAAAAAATTTATGAATATTCTTAACAGAGGGGCCAGCTTAGCTGGGGTGCTTTGTATGCCCTCTGTATGACAAATGAAGGGGCCTGATTTTATCAGGGGTGCTTTTCAAGAGCCTTTAAGTGTGTGGGGCCTGACAGATCAGGGGTTATTTAATGCCCAGAGAAGAATGGGGAAGTTTAGAAGGTAGAAGAGGAGCTACTCAACTTTTCCTTTTTGCTTCAAAACTTACCACAAAGAGAGACAGTTTGTAAACTGAATGAAACATTTTTCCACATTATTTTTAGACTTGTGTGGCCCAAGTATAAGAAGGCCTACATATATAAATTGCTGGGTTACTGATTTCAACTCTTTTCTGTAAAAGGTAAAAATATTTGTAACTAGTAGCAATGGTACTAAAGTGATGGGGGATGAAAGGAAAAAAGGAAGAGCTCTATTTATGTCTCTTCAGATCCTCTTGGGGCGCTCTGGTTAGACTGTAAGTGTCTCATGATGTAAGGCTGCATTATGCAGGTATTTGACATGATCTGTGGGCATTGAGTATTTGAAATGACTCAATTCCAGGTGTCTTCAGAATCATCCTTGGAAATATGTCTTCTAAAAATTCTTTCCATAATTTTTATTTATTTTATTTAATTGGTTTGACAGAGCTATGATTTATTGAAATATCCCTGCCATTTTATCAATTCAATAGATATTTGAAAATTATAATTCCATCAGAATTTCTATTTCCAATGGTATTTTCTATTTTTCCTCAAGAGTATTTTACCTATATCTCAAGGGAAAAATACTTGCTTTCTTGGGGTAAGACTTTTGGATGGCGCTTCTGATTTTAGAAGTAGCATGGGAGCCATAATTCTATGGTACTATCCACATTGTCAAACAAAGCAGTTTTGGC
>JNCO01004216.1:0-15544 GCA_000785685.1 Uromyces viciae-fabae
AAAAAAAAAAAAAAAAAATCCTATTATAGAGCTTTCTTCAAACTTTTTTCTTGTGTCCAACATGGATCAATACATGTTTGACTCTTCTTTTTCACCCCCTCCCTCAATAGATTCAAGATCCAATTCTCCTGCTTTTAATCCTACCATTGATAATCAACAAAATAATAATATAAAAAATAATAACAACAATATGAATACTGACATTGATGATGATGATGAAGATGAGGAAGAAAAAATTCCTAGCTTACAATTATTTCAAAATATTGCAAAAAAAACTGAATAAGGCAAATTCATTTAAGAAGATGATTATTTAAAATTACTCACTCTTTTAGAAAAAGAACAATACTTTTTTTATGAAATCCAACAAAAAAATAAAAAATTCCAAACAAACTGTGATAATAATCTTAATAAATTAACAATAGAACTAGAAAATATAAAAAAAATCAAATAAATATTAATCATGATCATGTTATGAACATGAATCTAACTCCATCCCCTTTTTTTAAAAAAAAAATTAACCATTCTATCCATAATCTGGCAAATTAAGCTATTTGACATGTTAATCAAGTGACTTGGAGTGACGTCATTAAAAAAAATTATAGCAATCCGAATTATAACAATATAAATATTCAAAAAAATAAAAGAGCCGAAGAAAAGACTTACAGTAGTGTGATGGGGCAGGCAAGATTTGTTGCCCCATCAAATTCAAGAATGTTAATTAATCCCCCATTGAATTAGATGATTAACGGATTCAAACCTCAAACTTTCATTATAAGAATTATTCAAGGAAATCTTCCATAATGGGATGGGCCCCGCTTGGCCGGTGTTGGGGTATACCCGGCAGGATGCTGCGAACCAACGAGCGTGAAGGCGGGGCTCATCCTTGTCCCACAATTTGCGTCTCGGCGCTGGGTAGCACAGAGTCGTTCAATTGTTACTTTTTGGGCTGATGCAGCTGATGCATTTGTTCTGTAGCCTGCGGGGCTCGATTGAGAATTCCTGGTCCGTATAGCAGCGGCAAATGAATTACCCTACAGCTTGTACACGGAAAACTTTTCAAAACCGAAATACATATTATCATACAATTTGACTTAGCAATCTCCCTACAATGATTCAAGAAGAATTTTCGAGTTGGTGGTTTCAAATTGTGCTTGCAGATCTACACGTGCAAAGCTTGCAGCTCTTCAAAAGTTTTTTGGAGCATTAAAATCACAGCATTGGAATACAAGTCCTTGAGCCGCGCATTGCTGAAATTAAAACGTTCAATTACCACGAACGTTCAAGACAGTTCCACATAAGAGCCTACCGAATCTTGTTTTGCTACATTTGGAATCAAGATGCGAAAGCGATCGCTCCTTCAATTTATGCTGCAGCTGTTGACAATTGGGACCAGCCGCAAACCCGAGCTGCAATTTTCTGCCGAAGGGAGACCAATGCGACCTTGGGAAGAAGCTTCGGCATTTCACCCGGCGATTCCATCTTTCCGAGGGAGCCCAAACATCGCAGCACCAAGATATATTTTTGCCAGCGAGTCTCTTAGACCAGATGTTATAGGCAGTGGGCTCACACCCATCGTGAGACCCTGTTGGGCTCTGGAAGGATTTATGCCTTATGAAATAATACAAAATGTCGATGGATCACAATCAATCTATTACCAGTGGCAGCATCAACCGAGCTTCCCACCGATTACGCCAGAAGACCCAGGGGTACCGAATCACTTTGAGAGCAGTCAGAGTACTCATCGGAATGAGTACGCAGCTCCCCAAAGAGCGAGTGCAACCCAAAGTCCAAGCACGAGCCAACGTCTTTCTGCAAACACAGTAAGGAACGCGACGATCCCGAAGGATGAATCCAGTGTGAGAGCTAGTCCAGCTGGAACCGGCCAAAACGATGCCATTGATAATAATAAAATCACCGTGAAAAGTGACAAATTTCTGCCAAGGAAACAAGACAGAGCATACGCATACGCATCAGTCGAAGAGCCTACGGCTAAAAGTCCAAGCTCCAATCATCCGAGATTTGATAGCACTAGATCCTTAGAAGTTAGTTTATCTTATGTCGCTTATTGATATTTCGATAACTTGCTTTAAATACTGATCCCCGCTCTGCTTAAATGCATATAGAGTCACAATTTTTTTTCAAAAGATAGTCTAATCAATAACAGTCCCCCAAGGACCAAGTGAATCCTCCAAAATTCTCTCGACCATGTATCAGAGTTACTGACGTAAATATCAAAATCTATGTATAGACAACCGACCTTGATTAAAGATAACATTTCGGCTCCCAGTATCAAGTCATCGGCACTTGACCTACCCCAAGTCGGCTCCAGTGTCGAACGGAGGCCACTCATATCATCATCAGCATTCGAAACGACCCCAAAGATTTTCACTGATGCAGAGGTAGGATCTACCGGGAAAAAACTGTATCTAAAGCCTATGATTGAGAAAAACGATCCTCAAAGCGAGTGGAAAATAGTTGAGAGAAAAAAGAGCAAGTCCAAACGTCTACCAGATAGCCAAATTCAATTGGAAATGGGTTTAATTTCAGAAATTCCCAAACAGGCCTTACAAAAAAATGATAAAGGCAAAACTAACGAAAACGAATGCGCGATGGAACCCAGACTTGCTCAGTTGAAAATTTTTCACAACGGCCAGGAAGAGCAGCATGAAGAGGCCACACCGACCTTCCAGGGTGAAAATACTGATTCCAAAAAGAAAATTGATCATTCTCTAACGATGGAAACAAAGCACGAAAGTTGTGAATCTGAGTAAGTCAAATGTATCAATAACTGCTTATTATTCATTGCAATTTCCAGTATATCTTCTGATTGATCTCTTCAATATACTTTGATCAAGGAATCACCAAGTTTCAGTTCATACTTCAAAGAATACCAAGAAAAAAAAGAGTCGGAATCAGAAGCAGTGATTATTGTCTTTCAAATTTCCGTTGCAATCTTGAGCCCAAATTAATGTTGATTCCCATTTTTATGCAATAAAAAACAACAGAAGAAAAGCACAACAGACGCAAAACTCAGAAAAGATTAAACATCAGTTGGATGATTCTGAATTTGAAAGAATTTTGAAAGTTTATTCTGGTCACTCACAGGTCCTTGAGGAAGACGGAGTTACAAGGAAGAAGATTCCCACGAAGTAAGTGTTTGGATTTGAACTCCTTATTTAAATGAAAACCAAAGTTTTTTTTTTTGGATTCCTTATATAGTTTGAAAATTGTACAAGAAAATGGAAAGGAATTTGATCTTTCTGGAACAGACCAGAATAGACCCAAAGATCCCACTTCAGCACAGCACCAACTTAATCGCATGTCAATCATTGAAGAGGAAAGAATTGCTGCTCTTTTCTTGATGATTGAACCCCCAAATGACAAACCAATAGCACCAAGAAGAAAAAATATCCGAAGGCTTAGGAATAAATCAAACCATACTTGGACAAAAAATAGTGTTGAATTTCGGGAAGATAATGGTCTTGATTTAAATATGATACAGTTAATTTTAAAGCATTTGAAAGTGAAAGAACGCATGTCCTCCCATCTTGGACTTGAAGCAATGGATGATACAATGACTCATGCGCTCATGAAAATCCTCAAAAATGCCCCAGATTCATTTCTCGAGACCTACAAGCGGTTGAAACTTGAAATTGATGGATTTGAAGCTTATAGAAGGATGTTAACACTGTCAAGACAACTTTTTCAATTTGTTATATCAACTGCCCTCAGAAGTTTTCAAGCATCACCTTCTGCAAGTCAGTACTTTCATGACCCCCATTCTCCAGAAATTCAAGATTTGTTCAATGACTTTTATGGGAATAAGCTAAGTAGAGTGGATGATATTGAGAAACTTCCTTCATCTGAGAAGCAAAACTATCAGAAACTAATGCAGATTATGTGTGGAGACATTGATTATAAAAAAAGAATTTCGGCATACATTCAGTTTCCATACCCTGAGTTCGAAAGGTTGATAGAAGAAAGTAATAGTCAAAAAATTATAGATGAACCAAGTCTTCATTTGGGACTAGAATCAAATGGAATCAACTTGAATAAAATCTTGACAATCGTATTTGTACTTGGATTGGAAAATGAAGCCTGGCTGGAATCAATAGGTGGAAATGAAATTCATTACATGGCCAAAGTTCTGTATAATCAGCTCGCATTGAACCGTTTGGAGCCTTTTCTCCCTTGGAATGAAACCCCAGAAAAGCACTGGTTGATTAATCATTACAAAATGAAGTATTCATTTAAATTCAATGATTTTACCACCAAATTAAGACACATCAAAGTTGATCCTCAACAAACATACATGATTCGTGGCATAGCTGATGAGCTTTCCATAGATCAAATTGCTGATTACTTCAGCGAAATTGAACAAAATAATTAAAATTTAAATTTGTCTGTTTTTCTTTTTTTGATTTTGCTCATATGATCATAGCAGATACCAATATTCTGTGCCTCAAAGTCTAAGGTTGAAGAATTTTTATCTCAATATTCCTTTTTTCTCCTCAGAATATTCTTTATTCTTTCGAAAAAGGGGTTCGCAGTGGAAATTTTCGCATCCGATCGACCTCATAATTTTTTCCGACCATTCAAAATTCCAATACCAACTATAGCATAATATTTAGAGCAGAAAAACCCAACAGAAGTGCCTAAAATTTTTTGATCCTCTTGAGTCCGAAAAGAGGATGCAACGGGTTCAATTGCTGAAACACATTAAATTTATTCCATGGCAACTTACTTTTTAGCTTAAAATTTTTGTTCTAGTTTGTGCATCAACGAGTTATCAATTTTCCGATGTGGGCAAATTTTGTTTCCAATGAAAGGCAATTGTAAACCCTCCTAATCATTTTCAGCCCATCAGAGAAATTTGTAAGACACTCGATGTCATAATGCTCGACCCAAAATCAATACATGTGGATTCTTGTTCTGGAAATTTAATCTCAGTCATCATTACATGTTCTCATTCCTCATCAACATTTAACCCAGAGCACTCTTCATAGGAGACCTTGGCATTTGTGAAACTAATTTAAGATTTAACAAGAGACTCAGAAAAGGTGGTTTTCTTTTAGGAATCACTCAAGCAGAGAAAAGGATGAAGTAGCCAACCCTAACTGCGGGGATTGCCCCAAACATGGTCATGTATCCTTTCTATTTCACTTTGATAGTCAGGGAATTAAAATAACTAATAAGTTTAGAAAGAAAGAAAAAATTACACTTTGAACTATTGAATAATCAAGTGCTGGATGTATTTTCCTCATTGAAAACAAGGGCCTCTAAAAGTCTCTCAGTCACAGCCAAAAATTGCCTTTTTTTCCCTGATAAGTCCCGTAAATTTTGAAAAAAAAAATGTTATTTGTTTGATACAGTTAATTGAAAATTCCAAACATTTGGATTATTATTTTGGCCAATACGTCACAAAGTCTGGGTCAAAAAATGAAATCCAAGTTACTGGTCCGCCATTGGAAAATTCCAACAAAAATCCTACTTGATCTTTTGATAAATAAATAAAAGCTTGCATTGCGCAAATAGGTTACAAAGAACATCACCCACGAAAGGAGTAAGATAGAATAAATTTATTATTATTTAATACTGCGCTCATTGTTTTGAAGTGGACAGAATTTGCCTGCATCCGGGGTTGTCCAATTTCTGATGCGATAACACCAGCGAGGTTTCCACCGCACTTCGCCGCATGGGCTTTCAGAGGAATTTTGTATACAACCCTTCTGTAACTTCTGGGTATTTCAACTGGACTGAGTGCGAAGGCATGTAGTTCTCTCTGCGACGACTTCTTCCCAAAGATTGATTTCCATAAGTCCCTCCCGGGGCGGCGCAGCGACCCGGCGGACGAATACAGGACAAAGGCTCCCGGGAATTGTGAATGAGTGGGATGATGATCTAAAGATGAATTTGATTCCCTTCTCAGCTCGTCTATGAGAGGTGATCTTGGTGTGTACCAACCCATGCGCTGTTGAAGTTGACTTTCAGAAACTACCCTTCCGAGGAATTAATCCTCCGCTTGACCTGAATATCACATTCACCTGTAAGTAGACCATCCTGTCCGGTTGATGAATGAGGGCGATTGGGCGCTGACCGCATGTCAGGGCGAGGGTGACTTTCAAGTTCAAGAATCAAGATCAAGAACCCTCAAGAACCCGCGGTGTATAACCGCAGCATGTGATACCCTCATTCACCGTTTATCGCCTCAAATCGGTTGGACGAAGCGGAATTCGATGTTCCATTGCATGGCCAAGTCAAGGCTCAATTGGGAGTGCATAAATGGTGACGGTGCAAGTGATCGCCTAAGGAGATTTTTCGGAGATGAGGCAACAAGTGGTCTTTCTAGCCGAAGGAATTGCTTCAATGTGCTTGCAGAGCTTTCAAGTTCTCAGTTTTGGTCTGGTGCTCTACATGTAGAATATTCTTCTTGTGGCTGACGGCAAATCCACCGGCATATTACATGGGTCTTAAATGACAGCTGATGCAGATATATTTATGTAATTCGACGTTATACGTGATCCGATTCTTGCACAAGCATGCAATTATTTCAGCTCCATGTTGTGACATCGTGGACCGGGTTCAACTCGAGGCTATCTGACTTCATCCGGTGTTTTTACACAAAAATGATGTAAAACGGCTTTTGGAACCACCCTGCATATGCTTGTCTTGTTGTGTAGACCGTCGCATAAAATGATCAGCTCTCCGTGGCCATGTTTATTGCTCTCTTCCTCTAGCGATCACCATAAGCCTCGTAGTGGTCCACGCATGAGTCCTTCAATCGTTTCATATGCATCTTTGATTGCCTAATTATTTGCGAGCTTCTCGTTGATCACAATCTTAGCCCTCCCTCCCATCCACCTCCACGTAATTGCACGAGACGCCTTCACTTTTAGCTTATATCTATCATCTTTCATGTTTATCCACGTTTTTCCCTTTTGGGCATTCGTTGCTAGTCTTTCATTTCTCTCTTTCGCAGTAGATCACGCCGCCGCTAGCTCCCATAGAAAGCACTTTCAAGGGAAGGTGAAGGATCATGGCTCTTACCGGATATCGGCTGATAGCAACATTTGTGAAACTACACCTGGAGTCCACACTTACTCGGGTTATATCAACACCGATGCTAACCATTCGATTTTCTTTTGGTTCTTCGAAGCACGCAATAACCCGGACACTGCCCCCTTCACTCTTTGGTTAAACGTGCGCAGAGTCTCCAATTTTGAGTTTGCGCGATATGATTTTCATCACTGACGTGGATATTTCCAGGGTGGCCCAGGGTGTAGTAGTTTAATTGGTGCTTTTCAGGAAAATGGACCTTGCAAAGTCAACGCACAAGGCAACTCTACGATGCTGAACCCTTACTCATGGAGCAAGTATTCTGTCAGTTTCAATCTGAAGCACAATATTATCTAATTGGAAGCTGAACCCAAAAATCTATCCAACTTGAAATTCACAGCATGTTCTATACTTAGACCAAGTAAGCCGCATTTCTACGCTTCTATTCAGGTCAACTCCCTCTGTTGATTTTCTTTTTCCTGGTCAAATTCGATATTACACATAGCCCATTCCCGCCGGTTATTCATATGGCATAAATGATATTTATAGCAGCAAACAAGCGGCGCACCCAGTCTGGAAGCTTTTTCAAATCTTCCTCAGCATTCCCAACTTTGCCACTTATCAGTCTCGTGAATTATCCTTTTGGGCTGAAAGCTATGGAGGCCAGTATGGTCAGCAATCACTTCATTGATTCCTTTGTCAAAAGATTTATGTTGAAATTTACTTACTGCAATTCGATGACCCATTCTATGGCCATTAGGTCCCAGGTTTACAGAAGTGAATCACATTTTCCGTTCATTTTCTTTTCTTTTTTGCATTGTTATGAGGCCCATTGACTCCTCACTTCGAATTTCAGCATTTTGAAAACCAGAATGAGCTCATCAATTCAGGAAAAATCAAAGGACATCTTGTTCATCCAACTTCCTTAGGAATAGTGAGCTTAATACAAAAAAGATCTTGATTCGTGATCTTTCATTTAGCTGATGGTCACTAATTCAACCTTTTGTCAGACCAACGGCTGGTTCGATCCATATTATCACGCAAGCTACATCTCACATTCAATAACCAGTTTGACTGATTGCTTCACACTGATGCGAATTTCTACCGGTGCTCTGTTGGAAACATGGTGAAAAATGATGCATGATTTAAACAATAGTTCCAGTCGTATTACGACTATGCCCAAGAAAAGTATAACCATGTTGCTGATCTGCTCAAGCCAGACGTCTTGGCTCGAATAGAGACCGCATTGAATTCTCCTCAAGGTTGCCTTTCCCAGGTCAAGCAATGCGCCAACGGGGGTAATAGCACAGTTTGTCAACAAGCTGATGATTTCTGCAATCGATATGTATCTACACCTGCCATGAGTGATAGAAATCCGTACTTTTGTGAGATGCACATTTAGTTTATCGTTTGTTTTCAGATCATCTGACAATATCTCTTTCAGTTGAGCATCCGAGATCGGATCCATTTCCTTCAGAATCGGTAAGCTCTCTTCCACTCTCATTTGCCGTGAATGGCCTGGTATCATATGCATACACGATCACTTTCTAGAGATTTTAAATTCAGTTTTTTAATCCGAAGTACGTTAAATATTTGTCGAGACCGGATGTGATGAGTGCAATCGGTGCCGAATCGCAATTCTCAGAATGCCCGGATGCGTGAGCTTCATCTATTCAAGCTTGAAGCGTCGATAGTCTCTGATGTAAGATTTTCACAGACCAAACAATGATTTTACCACCACTGGAGACGCGGCCAGATCATCCATCCCCACGCTTGCTAGACTTTTGAATAAAGGATTGCGCACTGTCATTTGGGCTGGTGTAGGTTGCTTGAAGCTTTCTTTTCATGAGATGCGTAGTTGATCACGCGTTGTATCCTTTCTGTTTAGGACCGAGACTTCATCTGCAATACGTAAAGTTCCATTTCGTCCTTTTGTTGCTTAACTATCTTCGAGATCAAAAGATTCAGCCATTCAAACTAAGCAAACTTTGACAAATTTTGCTTCCTTCAGTCTTGGTGGGTATCGCTCAATCCGGGCCATGGATTGGAAATATGCCACTCAATTTCGTGATGCCAAGTGGCATCAATTAACCTTCAAAGGTCAAGTAGCGGGAGTTTACAAGAAAGCTGGTATGTTATGAATATAATGTACCATTCCTTGGCCGAAATCAGCTCGCCTTCACTTCCATCTCCTGACCACATGTGTGCTCGTTGCCAGGGCCTCTGACATACATTACCGTTTACAATGCCGGGCATGAAATACCCGCTTACAAGTTAGTTACAGGCGTTCTCTAATCTATTTCAATCGTCACTTGTGAAAGAGTCGCTGAATCAAGTCCATTAGACCGGAACTAGCCTTAGAAGTCTTCAGACAAACGATATTCCATGAGGAAATTCACAGTACCACGAAAGAATGTTCAAAAGGATAAGTGTAATTAGACCGCTTTGTGGAACTCGACAAAGCAGAGCTGGAGTACAAAAGAATCAACTTGATGATTTGTTTTTCTTTGCCTTTATGATGAGACTTGATTAGATTCCTAAATGGGTCGATATTACGTTTGTTCTTTCAAGAATTGAGAGTAATGGTCAGAGTAACGTGAAAATTTCATTAACTAAACTCTTGACATAAAATATCCGTATTACATGCATATCTGCTAATGACAAGGGCTAGTGACACCGATGATCTCAAAAAAATCATCTTATCATGCATACATAGTCCTCCCACAATGTCACTCTTCCCTCTGTGAGCATTCGCCGATTGTGAGGAATAGAATACATTAAGATTGATGAAATGTAACAGATAAACAATCATGCGCTGACTTACCCGGGTAAATCTTACAATGGAGTGAGGGCGTTTGAAATTTGTATGGGGTCTTGAAGTTTGTGGTAATAAACAGGAACAATTCCGCGTTCGGTTGCGGCAAGATGAACTAGGCATCGCTCATAAGAAAAAAATACCAAAATGAAAATACAGATCATCGGATACAAAGCATGATTAGTCCTAACTGTCCCTATGGAGCAAACCCGTTTGGTGTGGCAATACTGTGCTACTTTGTCTTACAATGATGTGTGTGTGCATGTGTGCTTTCCAACTGGGTCACATCAAGAATTAAATCGCAGAGAGATAGCACTTACACAAACCAATTGTGACCTCTCTTAGTGGGAAATGGTACAAAACTCGAATGAGAAATTATTATTTGTAAATGTGAAGGAAAATGCTAACGTAATGAAGCCCTCCTTGGGGAGGCCAAGAGGGATTTCATTAAGTTAGAGGAAGTTGTGTCCCCAACTAATTTGGCAAAATCGGAATTCCCATGACACCTTGATTGCAATCTCAACGCTGATTATATCCCCAGTGGCCACGATCTAATATTGTAATACGTATCCTGAAAGCTTACTTTGGAGGACGATGTTAAGCCTTGGATGTCTTGATTGTTCGCGAGCTGCTCAATAGTCAAAACTTGACTTGAGACTTTTCCTTTAGGATCCCGATTATTTTGTTTTAATGCTTCCCCATACCAATTACACGCGAAAACGGTTTCAACTAACCTTCAATCGTTCTCTGCACTCCTGGGATCTTTGGTCGTTTTTTCCGCCGCAAACCACACCGGAAGGGCGCTCTATCCCTCGCCTATTTATAAAGGCGATGTGAGGAGTTAGATATTGATCTTCTTTGATCCAATTTGTGGATCTGCGGTGGATGCCATGTGGTCTTCCAGTTAGTTTTGTAAAATTGTGCATTCTAGACAGTCTAACCCTGTAACCGATGGGTGGGTGATTAGTCCCTGCAGTCACCACCATAGAAAACCTTTTTATGCACCAGCTGAGGAATCTTACAGTGTGCCATAGATCAACAATGTGACGCCAGAGAGAATATCTAGCTCCTTGCTATCCGCATTATATGCTCCTCCCCCTTCATCGCCTATACTAATCAAAAGCCTTAACATACAAAATAAGTGTTGTCAAAATAGTATATTTATCCTCACTAGTACCTTGATCGAGGACACCAACAGCACGAATATTTTGTCTGAGAAAAAAAAAAAAAACCAAGCACATAAAGAGTCCAAAAAAATTCATCACTAACTTCGACAACTATGTTATTTTTTGCAATAATTTCATTGTGGTTGACATTCTACTACAGTCAAGCGGATATTTTATCTCCAAAGAAAATTTCACATGGCGAAAAATTCCAAAAAGGATCCTACCGTTTTGTAGCTGATAACAGGATATGCGAAACAACACCGGGTGTTAAGAGTTATTCGGGTTATATTGAAACTGCGAACAATCAATCAATGTTCTTTTGGTTTTTTGAATCGCGTACCAATCCAAAGACTGCACCTTTGGCTCTGTGGCTAAATGTCAGATTTACTCCAGCCTGCCTACTTATCCTTTGCTACTTCCTAGCTGACGTGTTCTTTTTCTATAATAATGCCTTCAGGGAGGTCCTGGTTGTAGTAGCTTGATTGGTGCCTTGCAAGAAAACGGCCCATGTTTTGTCAATTCCGATGGCAGCGCGTCAATCGTGAATCCATACTCTTGGAATAAATATGCAGTCAGCCTTAAAACCAAAATTTAACTTATTCAACTACCCCAATAATGTTGACTGTTTTTTTTTAAATTCGAATTTTGTTAACATGCTACGTTCAGAATATGTTATTCATTGATCAGGTCAGTTTAAAATTGCAATTTTCATGAATATTTTATACCTTTCACTATCAATTTATGTAATCTAAAAATGACGGGGGTAATCTGTCATGATAGCCGATAACCACTGGCTTCTCATACGGTGAACATAACGTCTTCAGCACTGATCAAGCCGCGGCTCGAGTTTGGCAATTTTTTCAAACGTTTTTCTCGATCCCTACTTTTAACCAATACGTGACTCGCGAGTTCAGTTTTTGGTCGGAAAGTTATGGTGGTCATTATGGTTAGTCCTCACTAAGTTTATTAACCTCCAGTCACATTGCCGATTTGTCACATAACATTCATTTGCTTGTCTCTTTTATCTGATAGGACCCAGGTTTTCGGAAGTTAGCTCTTATCAATCATCGTTGAAGTGATATTTGCTACCACTGATGGCTGTCCCATTGAATATTAGTATTTTCGTGCTCAAAATGCATTAATTAAAGCTGAGAAACTGCGAGGTTATAGCATCCACTTGACTTCTTTGGGTATCGTAAGCTCGATGGCTCTTCATGCTATGAAAACTACTTGCTAAATAATTTATTTTTTTTGAAAATTTTTCATTAGAACAATGGCTGGTTTGATCCTTATCATCAGGTACGACGTGAAGGGGTCATGAAAAGAATGCTAAGGATTTCTTGTGGAACTTACAACTAGCGAATTTTCTGTATCAGTACGAATCTTACTACGACTTTGCACAGAAGAAATACAACCATGTAACCAACCTTGCAGATTCGGCAACTCTAGCTGTTGTTAACACTGCCCTCAAATTCAACAAAGGGTGTCTTTCTCAATTGAAGCAATGTTCCAACAACGGCAGTAATTCCGTTTGTCAACACGCAGATGAATTTTGCTCGCGATTTGTGGCCACTCCTATCATTCGAGATAGGAGTCCTTACCATTGTCAGCCTCTGCTTATTCAAGAGTCGCTATACCTGACTAACTTATTTTAATTTAGTTATGCATCGCAGAAATGATAGCTTCCCATCATTATCGGTGCGGAGAAATCTTCTTTCATAATCCACCAAAAAATTCTGTGTTTGATGAAAAGATAGACAGTTTCTCAGTTAGATTGTTTTGGAAAATTTTCAGTTCCTCAAATATTTAGATCGTCCTGATATCATGCGCGCCATTGGTGCAGAATCCAAGTTTTCGGCATGTCAAGACATGTTCGTCATGATATAATTCATATCTTATATCTCATGACCTTAAGAGGCTCTTGTTAATTTTCTATTTTTTATTTTTTATTTTTTTTTCAGCGTTAGTGACGATTTTTGGACTACTGCAGACTCTGTCAGGCCGACGATATCAACTTTAGCAAGACTTCTGGACTCAGGGCTTCGCACCGTCATTTGGGCTGGAGTAGGTGCAGTCAAGATTAGCTCGACATTGCCGATAATCTCTAATTATCCTCTCTTTTTATTTTTTTATTTTTTTTATTATCTACAGGATAAAGATTTTATCTGTAACACGTGCGTCTAGTTATTGAAAGTTCACGTCCACCAAAATTTCACAAGTTTCTCTCTACCCTGTTGATTTTTTGTAGTCTAGGTGTTTATCGCTCTCTCTTGGCTATGAAGTGGAAGTATTCGCGACAGTTTTCTAAAGCACCCTGGAAAAAACTTAAGATCAAGGGACAAGTAGCGGGAGTTTATAAAACTGCAGGTAATTAAAAAATATTTGAATTGTTAGCATCCATAAAAAGCAAATCCTGAAATTTGGAGATCTTTGTTTAGGTCCTTTAACATACATCACGATCTACAATGCTGGTCATGAAGTACCAGCCTACCAGTTTGTCCATTTTTTACTGAATTTCATTATGTCTGATCCTTTAATTCATGAAACTATCATCCCACAGGCCGGCCATATCTCTAGAGATATTTAGACAAACGATTTCACATGAAATTATTCATAGTGTATAATGGAAGTAAATGAGTAAAGGCCTTTCCAACTAATTTTGGGTGATTCAAATTGAAATCTTACATGGTAACTGCCGCAATTTATCTTGAAGCTCAACTCTGATATACCATTTAGTTTTATTCATGAGTGGATAGTTAAAATCTGGTTTAAACACGCATTAAATTTCATTTTTTCAAGGAAGGAATCAAATCTCTCAATGAGTAACTGGTAACTTGTGATACTGAGAAAAAAATATTGTGAAAAGTAGAATCTTAATCACTGCAAAGTTCCCTTATCATGGAATGATATGAGCTCCTAGGTAATCCAGATATGGATTTTGTGAATTTTAACCTACAGCCTGCCGATTCAATGACACGGGAATTCGAGGAAAGCAATGTGTTATACAGTTCAAGGATATTGGGAGCAGAAAAGAACAAAGAGAAGAAAAAAAAATCTGAGATGAGCAATAAAGAAAAACGAGTGAGTACAACAAGGGAAAATAACGTCTTGCGCATAAACCCTAAGTTCAACTAAATGTATCTAGTGGAGTCTAAGGGCCCAATTATAAACCGGTTGAGATTTTTTTTGAAATTTTTTTGAAAAATTTTTGAGATTTTTTTTTTTTAGTTTTTGAAAAAATTTGATTTCAAAAAAACTTCAAAAAATCTCAAAACGGCCAAATAGGTTGGTTTGAGATTTTTTTTTGCTTTTTCTGATTTTGAAAAGTATTTTCTTGTATTTTCAAAATTCTGGATCTGCATGGTTGATGCAGCTCGGTTGGTATATTTCAGCATGGCAGATACTCAACAATCATTGGGTTTAGTATTGCACCTATTGCACCTGAAATGTTAGCTTGGTGCAATTTGATCACCTGAGAGAATATGACACCGCTAACTAACCTGATAGATATGAGAAAAGACAAGAGAGTGTGTGAGATGAAATGAGAAAAAGAAATAGTGAACAAAACAAGAGTTGGAACAGACCTAGGGGCAGAGAAAAGACTGATAAGTCTACAAGAAGAAACAATGGAAATTGACTAAGGAAAAGGAAAACAACCGGTACAATGTTTAATCTTTAAACTAGACAACTTAGGTTTCAGCTTGTGCTGCGCGAATCTGTGACTAACCCCCTAGCAATATTTAGGACATTCCATAAGGTAGGCTTAGGGAAAAAAAACCTTCAAAGGTCAAATTGTACACAGAACCATGGATCTGGCACAATACGATATTGGAAGCCTCACCTTCCTTGACTCACAAAATGAAGAATTCCTACCATCATCTCCGTACATGAATAATGTGGCACAGCAATTCCAACAGCCCATCACAATTAACCCACTGAGCTGGGTAACGTTCGGAGGTCCTTCCGGTGCAAACTTATTGGTGCAAGATCCCCGGCCTCATGATTTTGATGACATTGAACCTGCTCAACGTATTCCAGAAGCCCCTCCGGTGGAACATATAAACAGTATGTCTAATTCAGACCCTTATTTTGATGACATTGAACCTGCTCAACGTATTCCAGAAGCCCCTCCGGTGGAACATATAAACAGTATGTCTAATTCAGTTCTTAGCAGCTCACAAAAAAGAAAGCACCAATCCGCAGCTCTCATTCAACAAGCTAAAGAAGAGGTGGAGGCAACACATTTGAAACGGGCAGAATTACTACATAGCAGAGAAGTAGCCAAGCAGGTGAAGGAGATGGAGAAGAAAAAAAAGGCCGACTTATGCTTAGCTAAACAAACCACTAAGATAGCTTGCTTCCTTTGGACTGAAGATACTTCTCTTGAATGCATTGCATTCATGTCCCAATTACGGGATTATCATGCAACTTATCAGCAAGAACATCCCAGATTCATCTCGTGAAATAATTTTGTCAAGAACAATGAAGAGAAGAAGTTGGATTTCAA
>JNCO01004217.1:0-15541 GCA_000785685.1 Uromyces viciae-fabae
AGCCATCAAGGTAATTAGTTATTTATTTTCGTGGTGACACTTCAAGAATAATCTAGTTAGGTAATCAGATGGTGGTAATTCCATCTAAACCATAATTACATACATGGCGCGTGTTCTGTGTATTGTAACATTGGGCCAATCATAGCAGATGATCCCCAGTTACCAAAGCGCTGTCAGAAGTTCCCAAAAGGGGTTCTTTTGTGTTCTAGACCTCCTGGCGCGGGGTTTCCACTCTTCTCCGGGGGTTTATAGCCTATCTTACTTCCAAAAGATCCGGGATTGGCTTTTTCAAACCCCTCTAGCTCCTAGGGTTTACACTCCACGCGTCCATAAGTAATATTTATGGACTTCTGGAAGGATGGAGCATCCATACAATATATTTTTATATTATGGATATAAAAATAATTTTTAAATATATATTTATTTTATTTTAATGATTTTTATTTTTAACACATGAAATAAATATATTTTTAAACATAAGTTGGTGAGCAACTTATATTAGAATTTAAGTAAGAATTCAAATATGAAATATTATCTTATATAATAATATTATTTAATTGATTTAATAATAATAGTAGTAGTTTTAATAATAATAAATAATAACTGTAATTAATAAATAATAATAATAATATAATTATATAAGATAATATTTCACTGACAATAATCTTGTTATTAGAAGAGATAAATTTAATTATAATAAGGTTTCCATTCTTGTTGATAAAAGTTTTACTCTTGTAGGAAATCTTGAAAATAATATTCTTGAATTAGAAGAAATTACATTTGATGAAATAAAATCTTCTTTTTCCAGTTATCATTTGCAGTCCATAGCTGACTGGCATTCCACATTGGGTCACCCCAATTTTGCATATTTAAAACAAATGATTCCACAGGCAGCTGATAAGAAGTGTGAAACATGTAGATTAAGCAAGATGACAACTCAACCTTTTAAAAGTCACTTTAAGGAAGTAACTCATGTTCTTGAAGCTGTTCATATTGACTTAGTTGGTCCTTTTCAGATCAGTTCATTATCAGGCGCCAGATTTTTCTTATCAATTGTGGATCAGTTCTCTGGATATAAAGTAGTAAAATTCTTGAAGAACAAATCAGAAGCATTTTCAGCATTTCAAAATTATCTTAACTGGGCTGAAAATATAACTCAAGAGACTTTGCGCATGGTTATCTCTGATTGTGGGGGTGAATTTGATAATGAATTGTTTAAAGAATATTTTGTCTCAAAAGGAATTACACATCACATTAGTCCAGCTTACACTCCTCAAAACAACGGAATGGTAGAACGCTCAAACAGATCAATCTTAAACAAAGCTCGATGTCTTATGCTAGAATCAAAACTCCCTCCATTGTTCTGGGCTGAAGCGGTTAATACGGCTACGGATCTGTGTAATATACTTCCTTGGAGAACCAGAAATTATAGTGTACCGTATGAAACTTGGCATAAAACAAAGTTTAATTATAATTGTCTTAAACCTTTTGGATTCTGTGCTTATGTGTTGATTCCCAAGGATAACAGAACTTTCAAACTCAATCCTACCGGTGAAAAAGGAATCATGATCAGCTATCATAATGATTTTACTTCATAAAAGATCTATAAAATTAATCAAAGAAAAGCGATTATCACTAGAAATGTATCTTTTGAAGAATCAATATTTCCTTCACTTAGTAGTCAAAATTCAGAAATTGAAGATCCTTTTCAAATAGAAGAAATTAATAATATCTCTGAAATAAACCAAATCAATTTACCTACAATAAATGATTCAACTTCTCCAAATACTCCCTCATTAGCTCCTAGTTCAACTCAAATTATCTCTAGTGAAAATCAGTCAACAAGATCACTTCCTGACGGTTTATCAACTCAAAATATTCTGTATTATGATCGTAGAGGCAACCCTATTTCTTATTTCACTGAACAACCCTCAATATATCTCACAGAAGGAAAAATTCAAAATGAACCAAAATGTTATTCTCAAGCTCTGAAATCTAGTGACTCTGAAAAATGGAATGAAGCTATTAGTAAAGAACTTAAAAACATGTATGAAAATAATTTCTGGGAAGTAGTTCAGAAACCTGAAGGAGCAAGATTATTGAATTGTACTTGGGTATTTAAAGTAAAGACAAATAGTTTAAATCTGCCAATAGAACACAAGGCTCGTCTCTGTGCTCAAGGCTTCAATCAATTAGAAAGAATAGACTACACATCAAAATTTGCTCCAACAGGGAAATTGACTTCTCTCAGAATTCTTATTTCTTTTGCTTTGTTTAAAAATCTAAAATTTCATCAAATAGACATAAAATCAGCTTTTCTAAATGCACCTCTTGATGAAGAAATCTATCTAAATCCTCCTCCTGGGGTCCAAGTACAAAAAGGTCAAGTTCTTAAACTCAAACGTGCAATGCATGGTCTCAAGCAAGCTCCGAAAGCATGGCACGAAACTTTCTCAACTTGGTTGTTCTCAATTGGTTTTAAAAGATGTGATGCTGAACCCTTTCTGTTTTGGAGAAAAGGAAAGTTCTTATATATTCATGTTGATGATGTAGCAATTTTCATTTCAGATCCGAAAAAATTCAAAGATGAAGCAAAACTGAGATTCAAAATTAAAGATTTAGGCAAAGCTGATATGTTACTTTGAATGAAGATCAATAAAACTGCTGATTCAATTACTCTATCTCAAACTCATTACATAGAAAAAACTTCTGAGATTATTCAACTGTGAACATCTTCATCCTGCAACTACTCCAATGAATCCTAAAGAGAAACTTTCACAAGTATCAAAAGATGAAATCAATGAATTTTCTCAACTGAATGTCAATTATCGTGCTGCAGTTAGAGCTCTCAATTTTCTTAGTTGTACAACCCAAGCTGATATTACTTTTGCTGTTGGATCTCTCTCTCAGTACTTAAATCGTCCTGGAATTAAACACTGGGAAGCATGTATTCAAGTTATGAGATATTTGAAACATACTAAAAATTTTCAGTTTAAAATCAATAAGCCTTCTACTTGAGATAATCTTATAGCATATGCTGACACTGACGCTGATTGGGCAAATTGTCCTGATTCTAATAGGTCTGTCTCTGGAAATCCGGTTATTTGGAATGGTAATATTATTTCATGGAAGTCAAAGAAACAACAAACTCATGCACTGTCTAGTACTGAAGCTGAATATCAATCAATCTGTGATGTTACAAAAGAGAGAATGTGGATCAAGATTCTGCTGAACAAAGTTTTCAATATTCATCTGAAGGAACCCACAAGGATATTTGAAGATAATCAAGGTGCTATAAAGTTGGCTGAAAATTCAAGTTAATTCTTCAAGTTTCAAGACAAAGCACATGGCTTTGAAGTATCATTTCATAAGAAGAGAAATTAAAATAAAGAAGATTAAATTAGAATATGTTAAGACAACTGAAATACTTTACGACTTCTTAACTAAACCTGTTGGCAAGACTCCAATTAATCGAGCTCTCGGAAACCTCAACTCTTGAGTGTTCAATGCTTTTCAATCTTTGAACATGGGGGTGTGTTGTAATCTGATCATTAAGTTTTCTTATTATTTTATTTTTCATTTTACTATTATTTTTATTTTATTTCTCTGAGTGCAGATACTTCATATTTAGAGTAGAGCTTCCTTTATTCATCACTCTTCAAACTTAATTTATTTTTCTCTATCTTGAACCTCATACTCATCAAGTCTTCAATTATTATTCATTATGTTAATTTCTGAGATCTTGAGGCTGAGAAGAGAGGAAAGAGAGGTTGAAGCAGGAGCAGATTTGTTGATTTGAAAAAAGGACTCGACTGGATGATTTTAATTCCAAGGACAAAGTCAAGATGAAAAAAGGAAAACAACAGACCCCCTTGCACATAACAAGAGGGTTAGTGGACAAAACTTGAATAATAAATAAACAAGGACTAAGACAACTAACTACACTTGTAGCAGGACTAATATAACTAACTACACTCGTAGCAGGACTAATATAACTAATATCAAATATATGATAGGACTAAACTATGGACTCCTACACTTGTAGGAGGACTAATTAACTAACTAACAAACTAACTAACTAACCAACTATATAACTGATTCATGTAAATCAGGACTAAATAATTTATTAATATTATTTTGATTTTAGATTTTTTTATTTATTTGTTGATTTTAATGCAAATTTAAAGACTAATAAAAAAATAGAACTAAGAAAAAGTTAAAGAGGAAAGGGATGAAGCATAAAATAATGGAAAGTTGACAAAAAACTCACCAAAAACTCTCTCCTGGACAATTTCCACGTCTGGCGTAGTGGCAGCAATGGAGGGAATTTGGTAGTTGACTCGAGGAAATCTTGTCGGTCTACTGTCATCAATGGTCACTACCTCTGCCCTATTTATATTTGAAGGACGCTTCTCGACCCTCCGCCTCCCATGCCAAGCCTGCGTCCTCATTCGTCGATCCTCACGGGCCTCACTCAAGACTTTCTCAGTTCAAGATCATTTATCATATCAATATTCAATCTTACTGGTATTTAATCAATTTTTCATTATTTTTCTTTTTCATTCAAAATCAATTACTAACTTTATTCTTCTAGATTGTTATTGTTTATTTTATTCTGGTGTGATCAGCTCTCTTATATTATTTTCTTCATTACTTTAGCCTATCTGCTCTTAGGTATATTTTCTCATCTCATTTTCTTTTTGTTATTCTATTTTATTTTTATTTATTTCTATTATTATGACTTTTTATTGAAATTAAATCTCTCTTAGTTCCTGAAAATCTTTACTAATGGCCAAGAGATTGGTGAGCTGGAATTTTTTTTCTGGGAAGAAGCTGGCCAATATGTATTGAATTTCCTTGCAAGGGGTTGGATGAGCTAAAATATAGAGGCTTGGTTATCCGACTCCGGGGTTTTAGTCCAACAACTCCCATTTGGTCTGCAGGACAGAAAATGGGAGTCGAGGGACCAATTTTTTCCCTTTTCCGCGGAACGGGAGTTGTCGGACCAAATTTGGGAGTCGGCACTCCTAAAACACCTGTACCAAAGTACAGGGATTGGACTGAAATTTTTACAGCTGCTAGATCAGCTATGAAAGACCGTAGAAAAAATTCCTCCACCCATTTGGGTGAGTTTTGTGGGTGGAGGAATTTTTCTTACATAGCTTTTGCTATTTCAGGGGAACGACTCCCAAAAAAAAAAAAAAAAATGGTCCCGCGACTCCCATTTTCCGTCCTGCGGACCAAATGGGAGTCGTTGGACTAAAACCTGGGAGTCAGATAACCAAGCCTCAAAATATATATCCTCATGGCCATGAGATGATTGAGCTGGCATGTTTTTTCAGGGAAAGATCAGTCTGAGCTGGATTTCATTTCCTTTCAAGGAGTTGAATGAGATGAAATTTATCTACAATGGCAGAGGGTTGGGTGAGCTGGCCATTTTTCCTGGGAAGGCGCTGGCTGAGCTGTATATTATTTTCTTCAAAGGAGTGAAATGTGCTTGAATGTATCTCCTAAAATCCAAGAGATGGATGAGTTCTGGAATGGTTTTTCTGGGAAGGAGATTGCAGAGCGGGATTTCATTTCCTTGAAAGGAGTGGACTGAGCTGGAACATATCCTTCAAAAGCCAAGACTTGGGTGAGCTGGCCTGTTTTTTCTGGGAAGGAGCTGACAGATCTGTTTATATAATTTTCTGGGAAGGAGTTGGCTGAGCTGGAATATATCTCCCATTGGCCAAGAGATGGTTGACCTGGCATGATTTTTTTGGGATGGAGCTGGTGAGCTGGATTTCCTTTCCTTGCAAGGATTTGACTGAGCTGGAATTTATCTCCTAATGGCCAAGAGTTGGATATGCCTGGTTTTGTAGCAAGGAGCTGACTGAGCTGCATATTATTTTCTTGTAAACAGCTTCCAGAAATTGAATATATCTCCTAATGGCCAAGAGATGAGTGAGATGGATTTTTTTATTGGAAGGAGCTGGCTGAGCAGTATTTCATTTCATCAAAATGAGTTGACTGAGCTGGAATATATCTCATAATAGTCTAGAGATGATTGAGCTGGCATTTTGTTCTGGGAAGGAGCTAGATGAGTTGGATTTTCTTTTCTTGAAAGGAGCTCTCTGAGGTGGAATATATCTCTCAATGGCCAAGAGCTAGGTGAGCTGGAATTTCTTTTCTAGGAAGGAGCTGACTAAGCTGTATATTATTTTATTGCATGGTGCTGCCTCAGCTTGAATATACCTCCTAATGTGCAAGAGATGCGTGAGATGGCTTGTTTTTTCTGGGAAGGAGCTGGCTGAGCTGGATACCTTTTTCTTGCAAGGAGCTTCCGGATCTGGAATATATCTCCTAATGGCCAAGAGATGGGAGGCTGAGCTGGATTTCATTTCCTTTCAAGGAGTTGACTGAGCTGGAAGATATCTCCTAATTGCCAAGAGTTGGGTGAGCTGGCCTGGTTTTTCTGGAAAGGATCTGGCTGAGCTGGATATTATTTTCTTTCAAGGAGCTTCCTGAGCTGTATATTACTTTCTTTCAAGGAGCTTCCTGAGCTGTAATATATCTCTGAATGGCCAAGAGATGGATGAGCTGGCTTATTTTTTCTGGGAAGGAGCTGGCTGAGCTGTCCTTTTTTTTTTCAGGAAATGGAGCTGGGTAAGCTGGACCTGGACTGGGCTCAGCCAGCTCAGCCCTGCCTTCTGTTCCAAACCGAAAGAGCTGCCAATTGTTTCCTTGGCTTGGAACCAAAGGATTGGATGGACAAAACTTGAGCAAAGTAGAGAAAGAATATTTGAAGCCTAGTGTTGGGGAACATGTCAGGCTTGGATATGAAACAAAAGAGAAATTTGAGCTCTTTGTACTATGCCTGCCCTGATGATATTAATATAATATGTATTCTTATATTATATTGTACTGAATAAAGGCTTATAGCTTTTATTATAACACTTATATTTTCTTCTCTGCTAAAGAATTAAGGATATACCTTGTTTCTAAGTCTTATTGAGGTATGTAATGTCACTAATGTGTACTTATAGTGACACTAATGCTTCAAAATAAAAGGAATAACTATTAGGAAAAGGCTTGAGCTGATTGGCTACTGTCAGAGGCCGCAGTCTCTCTTCTAGTAGTTTTTAAGAGATCTTATAATTGCTTAGATGGAGGGGGGAATATCCTCAGATCTAGTTATAACTCTCAGTGCCAGGATAAAACAGAGAAGTGTTAAGAGCTTTGGTCAAAAGAAACAAGCAATAGAATTAATTTGATGTATTTATCTTATGGTTTGATTGGTTTGATTCGTTTGTATGTAGTTTGTAATTAATTTAGTGAGGAATAGGAATTGGGCAATAGAAGGCCTCTATTTATATTCCTAAAATTTATCACAGGGCGCTTCTGAGGGCGCAGTAAGTTCCCAGGGGTGTTTTCAAACGTCTGGGGAGATGTTCCTTCCCTCCATATTTTTATTACATATTTATTAACACAATTGTAATAAAAATATCTAATGTACATCATTATTTCGAGTTTTTGACTTATTTATGCATTTATTAACACAATTGTAATAAAAATATCTAATGTACATCATTATTTCGAGTTTTTGACTTATTTATGAAATATTACATATGTAACCTTGGAAATTCTTTTAACCAAGGTTACTAGATGTTTCCGGACGTCTCCAGGTATCTAGGATAAATCAGGATTCCTTGAGATGTCATTGATTCTATTTTATTTAAATTTATTCCCCATGGGGAAATAATATTCTCATGTCAATTAGCTAAGATGAGCCACAAAGGTAATTGGGCCTTTATTCTCGTGACAACACTTCAAGAATTATTCAATTAGGTAATCAGATGGTGGGAAATCCAACTAAACCATAATTACATACATGGCTTATGAAATATTACATATGTAACATTGGAAATTCTTTTAACCAAGGTTACTAGATGTTTCCTGACGTCTCCAGGTATCTAGGATAAATCAGGATTCCTTGGGACGTCATTGATTCTATTTTATTTAAATTTATTCCCCATGGGGAAATAATATTCTCATGTCAATTAGCTAAGATGAGCCACAAAGGTAATTGGGCCTTCATTCTTGTGTCAACACTTCAAGAATTGTTCAATTAGGTAATCCAATGGTGGGAAATTCATCTAAACCATAATTACATACATGGCACGTCCATGGCGCGTGTTATGTGTACTGTAACATTGGAATAATCATAGCAGATGATTTTCCTGTTACCAAAACGCTCCAAAAGTTCTCAAAGGGGTTTTCCCTTATGTAAGATCTCCTGGTGCGGGGTTTCCCTCCTTTCCCAGGGGTTTCTGACCTATTCCTTGGTCAAAAATGGCGCGTGTTATGTGTACTGTAACATTGGAATAATCATAGCAGATGATTTTCCTGTTACCAAAACGCTCCAAAAGTTCCAAAAGGGGTTTTGCCTGATGTAAGACCTCCTGGTGCAGGGTTTCCCTCCTTTCCCAGGGGTTTCTTACCTATTCCTTGCTCAAAAGATCCGGGACTGGCTCTTTCAAACCCCTATAGCTCCTAGGGTTTACACGTCCACCTCCACATAAATATTATTTATGGGGTCCTGGGAGTATGGCGCATACATGGCATACAAATTTTTGCCATGTATGAGGATTTTTAAATTTTATATATTTTTATTCATATTTTAATGTATAAAATAGTAATAATTCATAATATAAGTTGGTGAGCAACTTATAACGAATTTTTCAGAAGAATCTAAATAAATAATAATAATTTTATAGTTATAAATAGATAAAAAGATATTTGATGTTTGTCAGAAGAATCTAAATAAATAATAATAATTTTATAGTTATAAATAGATAAAAAGATATTTGATGTTTGTTTATTTTAATCATAAAATAATTAATGAATTAACTAATTTAAATTAAATAAATAAGTAAAAAATAATATCTTTGTAGGTTAATTGGATTATAATTTTAATTTCATAATCCAAAAGTTATTTTGTTTATTTTAATAATTAAGAATAAGTAATTATTAAATATTAAATTAATAATTTATTAATTATTTAAATATTGAATTAATAATTATTGAATAAGTAAATAATAAGTATTTAAACAAATAATAAAATGAAAATAATATTTTGTAGGTTAGTTGGATTATCACATAATCTCATAACCTGAAAAATACAATAAGACCAGATGGGATAAAACTCACAAGATTTAAATATTGAATAAGTAAATAATGAGTATTTAAACAAATAATAAAATGAAAATAATATTTTGTAGGTTAGTTGGATTATCACATAGTAATTATTTAAATATTAAATTAATAATTATTTAAATATTGAATTAATAATTGATTTAAATATTTAATAAGTAAATAATGAGTATTTAAACAAATAATAAAATGAAAATAATATTTTGTAGGTTAGTTGGATTATCACATAATCTCATAACCTGAAAGAACATTTGTCTGGGAGGTAGCTGAAAAGAAACATAGCTAATTTAACGGGGAAGGAGTGCTTGAAAACAAGGGATATTTGGAATGGGAAATCATCATTCAAAAAAGAAGAGCAGTCTGGCTCTAGTGTTATTCAGATTCTGTTCAGACTTTTGACAGAATCAGGTTGGGTATTTGAAACAAAATATAAAGACAATAACATGATGGATGCCCTTTTCATGGCACCCCCAAAATCTGTTAAATTTGCTCATTGCTTCCATCATGTTTCTATACTGGATTCCACATAAAAGACCAAAAAATAGGCCTTGCCTCTCTTGCAAATTGTGGGGATTACTTTTTCATCTAAAACTTTCATGGCTGGAATTGCACTTCTCTCAAGGTAAGTTGATGATGAAAATATAATTTGGTATCTAAGACCAGACTTTAATTTCATAAAAGTTAGTTTAAGAGAAAATGAAAGATAAGAATCAATAAAAGAAAAAGAAAACAAATAAGATGATTTAACCAACAGTTATAATATAATATTGATAACTAAAGAGGACTTTAAGATCATTTAATTTGGAGAGGGTTTACTAGAAAGCTGAGCGGATAAAAGATTTAGATATAAAGTTTTAATATTTTTAGAATGATTTAAGAAAAGGTCTTACTGATTTGATTAAGCAGTTATTTTTATTTTTAATCAATGAGAATAGTTGATGAGTTGTAATAGCAATAGTAAAAGAAGATAACAAATAAGAAGATATTAATAAGATGTCAGCTTGTTGGATTGGTTAGATTGATTTGAATCAGACAATGAAATACCCAAATTGGTAGAAGATGTTGAAAAGAACAACCGGTCGACTAAGTTGTTCTGATTGTATCGTCCAAGACTGAGATTTGAGTAAGATAAGAAGATCAAGTAAAAGGAAAAAATAGAGTCAACGAGAGGGAAAATTAAAATTAAGAAAATAATTTAAGATCTTAAGTTGAGACTCTGAAAATAGAGTATTTGCACCAGAAGTGTGAAAGAGGAAAGTATGAAACTTTCAACAGTTGATAGCTATTATGAGTGGGAAATGCCTTGTCTATCTAGACTTGTGTGGAAAGAGGAGAGGTTCCCTGATGTTTTTGTTACCAACTTCCCAAATTTGACCCATCACTAGTGAATATGGCACATCAAACAGAATATTGTGGCAGAATGTAGGAAATTATTTTCTTCAGAAGAAGAAAAAGAATAGTTTGGGCTCCTACAGTAGTAGAATACAAGATCTGTTTGAAGGCTTTAAGCAAAGTCTTGGAAGATAGGGAAGGGGTGATGGAATACTTAGAGTGCAACATCCTTCCTGTGAAAGAAAAATTCATGCAAGCTTGGTGTGGCAGGGTAGCTCATTTTGGAAACCAATCAATACAACAAGTTGAGGGTGCTCACAACCTGTTGAAAAAATTTCTTGATTCAAAGTCCAATGCTGATGTGGCTCACATGTGGTACGGTTTAAATATAATAATTTGGAAACTTAAGGATAGATTTCAGTCAGAAAAATAAAAACAACAAGAATAAAAAGAACAAGAATGAAAAATGAAAAAGAAGAATAAGAGCACTACCTTAAGGACAGATTCTAATAGAAATAAGATAGACTGAGATTTTAGACTAATATTTTTTTTATGACTGAAAAAAAAACAAAGAAATAAAATTTTAATCTTGATGAGTTGTTTTGATAAAAATTTTAATAATGAAAAATATTAAAAATAAAATACCAATGGTTAAGATTGTTTTGATCCAATGTATGGACTGGAGCTAGCTTTTGCTTTGATTCTGATTAAGACTGAAATAAAAAATAAAAAATGAAAAATAAAAAATAAAAAATAAAAAATAAAAAATAAAAAATAAAAAATAAAAAATAAAAAATAAAAAATAAAAAATAAAAAATAAAAAATAAAAAATAAAAAATAAAAAATAAAAAATAAAAAATAAAAAATAAAAAATAAAAAATAAAAAATAAAAAATAAAAAATAAAAAATAAAAAATAAAAAATAAAAAATAAAAAATAAAAAATAAAAAATAAAAAATAAAAAATAAAAAATAAAAAATAAAAAATAAAAAATAAAAAATAAAAAATAAAAAATAAAAAATAATTGAGTTGTTGAGAAAAATATAATACCAGTGTCTTGAATCCAGAACTTCACTCTTGTCTTCTTTATTTTGGTCTTGTTGATTTTTAAGAAGATGAGAAAAAAAACTAAAATGAAAAAAAAAAAATTGAAGTACAGTTAAACCCAGAATTTTCAGAGTTAAGCCCTCTGGCTAAAAATTGTCTTGAATGTTGACACACCCCCATGCTTGATGCCGCTAGAGCTGAAAGCAACTTAGTCATTGATGGTCTTCAGGGCTCTTGCTATTGAAATTCTACCTACTGGCTTAGTCAAGAAATCTGCTAAATTCATCGTGGTTTTTACATATTCAAGTCTTATTTTTCTCAATTTGATTTCATTTCTAATAAAGTGGAACTTTAATGACATGTGTTTTGTTTTAAAATTGTTGTGATTTGACTCATTATTTGCTAGTTCCATTGCTCCTTGATTATCTTCATAAATTGTTGTTGGAATTGAAAATTGAATGTTAAAAATTTTGTTGAGAAGTATCTTCAGCCACATAATTTCTTTTGTCACATCACAAATTGCTTTATATTCAGGTTCAGTTGAGGAGAGAGAAATTGTGGCTTTTTTCTTAGAGTACCATGAGACTACATTATCATAAAAGATGACTAAACAACCTGATATTGATCTTCTGGAATCTGGACAATTGGCCCAATCTGGGTCAGTATAAGCTAGTAATGAGTTCATGTTAGAAGAATTTCTTCTGATCTTAATGCCTAGATGTTTTGTGTGTTTTAAATATTAAAAAATCTGTTTAGCTGCTTCCCAATGATTGATTCCAGGATGAATTAAAAGCTTAGATAAAGAGTTTACTGCGTAAGTTATTTCTGGTCTACAAGTTGTGCTTAAAAAATTCAGAGCTCCTACTATTGTTCTCAAATTAATATTCAGTTTCTTAAATTCTTCTATTTGTTGTTTATTTGCTTTAATTAATTTTACTTGAGGATTTAGAGGTTTCTTCTTTGGATATAACTCATTCAGTTCAAAGCGAAATGACATATTTCCAATTTAGTGTTCTTGATTTATTAAGACCACATCTTTTTGTTGCATAATTTGCATTCCAAGTAAGAAAGCAGCTTCCCCTAGATCTTTAATTTGAAATTTTTCTTTGATTTGATTCTTGTATTCATCAGGATCCTTTGTGAAAACAGCTACATCATCTACGTGTAAGTACAAGAAAGTTACTTTTCTCCAGAAGACACACGGCTCAGCTTCACATCTATGAAATCCAATAGAAAATAACCATTGAGACAGAGTTCTGTGCCAAAGCTTGTGGTGCTTGTTTAAGACCATACATTGCCTTCTTGAGTTTTGAAATTTGATTTTATTTGACTAGAACACCAGGAGGAGCACATAGAAAAAATGTCTTCATCAAGTGTTGCATTCAGAAAAGCGCTCTTGATATCAATTTGATGAAATTTTGAATTATGATCAAGTGCATAAGAAATCAAAACTCTGAGTGAAGTGAGTTTACCTGTGGGAGCAAAAGTAGTATAATAATCTTTTCCTTCAATCTGTCTAAATCCTTGAACACATAATCTAGCTTTATATTCAATTGCTTCATTCTCAGAATTTTTCTTAACTTTAAACATCCAAGTACAATTTATCAGATTCTCATTATGTTTGTTGTCAATCACTTCCCACATGTCATGATCCTTCATGTTTTTCAGTTTTTTATCTATTGCTTGTTGCCATTTTTCAGATTCAGTAGAGTTGATTGCTTGATAATAGTATTTTGGTCCAGAAAATTCAGATTTTAAAAGATTAATATTGATTTGCTTTCCTCTTCTGTCAAAATCAAGAATGTTGCTAGTTTTAATTTTTGAGGAAATATCACGTGGAGCTAAAGCAGTTTCTTCTTGTTGATCAGTTGGAATAATTTCAGATTCAATATTTCTTTCAGCAATCACATTTTCAGCTTCATTTTTAGGCAAAGAGATCTGTTTGGACGTTTCATTATGAATATCATTTTCAAAAGGAAGGAAAGGATCAAGATTTTTTTGCAGAATACTTTTTATTGATCCAGGAAAATAATCTTCTTTAAATTTAATTTCTCTAGTAGACACAATAGTACCTTGCAAGTTGATTATTTTGTACGTTGAAAAATAATTAACATATCCCAAGAATATTCCTTTTTCTGCTGTGGGAGCTAATTTGCTATGTCTAAATTGTTTTACTTTCAAATAATAAACAAGACAGCCAAATGGTTTTAATTTTTTATAGTCAAATTTTCTATTGAACCACATCTCATAAGGAATATTAAAGTTTCTTGCTCCAGAAGGTAGTACATTTCACACATCAGTTGCTGTGTTTACTGCTTCTGCCGAGAATTTCGCTGAGATTTTGGATTGAACAAGTATGCATCTGGCCTTCTCTATGATATATTTGTTTGCTGTTTCAGCCATGCCATTTTTTTGTGGAGTATAAGGCCGAAGAAAATGATCAATAATACCAGACTCAGTGCAAAAATTCTTGAATTCAGTGCTATGAAACTCCCCTCCTCCGTCAGAGATAATTGTCTTAATTTTCTTTTTTGTCTGATTTTCTGATTCAATTTTAAAGCTCTTCACTTTTTGAAGTACATCAATTTTGTTTCTCAGAAATTTAACTATTTTGTATCCAGAAAATTGATCTATGATTGCTAAGAAATAAGAAGCACCTGAAATAGACTGAGTTTTAAAGGGTCAAACCACATCCATGTGTACAGTCTCTAGAACTTCTTTTACTTCTTTGAATTTATGCTTAAAAGGTAGTTGTTTCATCTTACTTATTTTTCAAATCTCACAGTCAAATTATTTTTCATCAGGAAGAATTCTTTTCAAATAGTTGATGTGAGGATGACCTAGTCTAGCATGCCAGTCAGAGTTTGTCTCACAAGATAAATAGGAGAAAATAGAGTTCATTTCTTCAAAGCAATCAGATTCAAGTTCAAACAAATTATTTTCTAAATTAGTATTTAATATGAAATTGTTGTCTATAGTCATTTGAGCATGTTGAGAGTCAGAGTCATCTTTTACTATGTTTAATGATTTGTTGAAAATTCTAGGAATTGATATCAAGTTTCTATTTTAATTGGGAACATAAAGTACATTTTTCAACGTGATTTTGTTGCCAGATTTGTCTTTTAACAAAGCAGTTCCTACTCCTTGAGCATTAAGTTGGTTCAAATCATTTCCAGGAGTTATTTTCAAGTTAACAGGAGATTCTAATTTAATTAATTTCTTATTATTTATCATGTGATGAGTTGCTCCAGATTCAGCTACAGTAGATTTAGAAATGTTGATCAAGCATCCATTAGACAAGCAAACAGCAACTTCAGCAGTGACAGAAAACAAATATGGATCAACTGAATTAAGTGATGATTGAGCTTCAGTGTTATGAGTCTGAGTATTTGGCTTTGGTCTGAGTTCAGGATGAAGAGTCCAGCATTTGTCTTCAGGATGTAGTGAAGCAGGATTGTGTTTGCCATTACTACAAGCATTTGGATTTCTAGGTCTGAAGTTTCTTTTCTTAGCATTACCATCTTGATATAGAGCAGTCACAGTTTCAGTATTTTCTTTAGTCTGAGTCTTATTGGTTTCATTTCTAGTTGTGAAGATTTTATTTCAAAAATATATTTTTTTATTTTTATTTTATTTTATTTTTTATTTTTTATTTTTATTTTTATTTTATTTTTTCTTTTTTCTTTTTTTATTTTAGCCAGAGGGCCTAATCTTCTAACTCAAACCCCTTCCACATCACTCCACTTCAATTTTTCCTAAGTAGAATTTTTATCCTTTGTCTTCTGTCTTTCTGCCTCCGCTACTCAAATCCCAGAAGATCAATTTTAGTCTTGGAGTCTCACTTAGTGGTATTTAAAATCATTTCTTATTTTTATTCTCTTTATTTTATTTTTTTTTATTTCTATTTTTGATTATTTTTTACTTATCATTTTACATTTAACTTATTTTACTAGGTTCTCTGTATCTGT
>KN361968.1:4954-15540 GCA_000785685.1 Uromyces viciae-fabae
CAATTGCAGTGTGATTGTGGTCTAAGAAAGAAGATCAATTTTGGTGATTTGGAGTATTTAGTGAAAATATTGAGACCAGGTTCCTGTAAAAAAAAACAATAGAAGCTTCTTTTTCAGAATTTAAATTACTGTGAGTAGTTTCAATTTTGTTATAACCATTTAAACTGAGAATTTGAAAAGAAGAAAGATTTTCATGATTATTGTTTTGATTATTTTCAATTGGAATAAAAGAAAGAAAAAAAGAAAAAGACAAGGGATTAAGATCAGAAGAAATTCTTTAGGTTGTACTATTCATTGAGAGATATTTTTTTTATTGGAGGTTTTAGTGGGAAAAATTTTTCTAAGTGGACAAAGATTTCCCGTGGGGGAATGTCTGAATTGGAAGTCATCGTTATCTAAATGAGTAGAAATATTGGGATTTTTCCTTATTTTCTTGTTTATTTATTTTTTTTTTTTTTTAATAATTTTTTATTTTTTTAGGGGACTGGTTTTTGCACCACTCAAAAATTTCCTGGCACCGCCTTTGGAGGTTAGGAGGATGTTGAGTATTTTTGATTTTTCTAAATATTTTTAAAAAAATACTTTGAAGGGTCATAAAATTATCAAATTTTTTTGACATTCTCTTGAGCCCCCCTGCTACACATTCTGAGATTTTTAGCGTTTATTTTTTTTTGATGATTAATACATTTGTAACAAATAATATTATCAGATTCAAGACTTTTACAATCTTTAGAATTGTGGTTATTGCCACATTTAATACATAATGGGTTATTTTTGCAAAAACTAGCAGTATGACCAACTTCAAGACAATTAAAGCATTGAGTTGGAGCTTTATTGTAATGAGCAGCTCTTAAAAACATGGATTGATAAAAAAGTCCACCTTTTTCTATTTGAAGAGCAAGAGATTTTTCTTTAAAATTTATAAAAATGGAACCATGAGATTTGTTTAAAACATGTGGATTTCCAAGCCACCTGGCATTATCAATTGAATTTTCATCAATATCATTTTCAATACATAGCTGATTTAAGTGTTCAGAAAAATTAAAAAAAATTGGAATGGAGTGGAAAATGACAGGAAAGGTAATTGCTTTGGTAGTGAGAAGAGGATCTGCAAGATGAGTCCATTCATGTTTGTGAGAAAGAAGCCATTGGGCTTTATGTTTTGATTCGACAAAAAATTTAAAATCGCCCGAAGGCAGGATTGATGATCCTTTAATATTAATAGAAATGCTGTCCTCAGTTCGTGCATCTAAACTGGATGGAACAGGGTTGATTTTTTTGGTACACACGTCAAATCTTTAAAGGGAAACAATCCCTGAACCTTCCGGATTACAAACAAAACCAGTTTAAACTTGTTAATCACCGCGTTCGTTGGAACAACGGGAAGATTAGAAGGCAAGTAAGAACAAAATTTTGAAAGAGCTTGACCACGTTTTAAATTACTTAAAAAAGGACCATGAATATTTTGAAGATTTTTTTGATTTAAAGATTGATTTTCATTATTTTTTTGAATATTTTTTTTGATTATTTCACTCCAAGCAGGAGGATTAGACGGATTGGAAGGTTGATTCAAAATAGAAATAGGAGGAATTAGATTTAAGGAAATGGAAGAAATTTGAGGATTAATAGAATTTGGGTTCTGAATAGAATTAGAAAGAGAATTTGAAGGATTAAAAGAAGAAGAGTTATTGTTAACTGGGTTCCCAAAATGGTTATCAATTAAAAATTCAACTCTTTCTGCTAGTTTATTTAAATTATCATCACTTTTTTTTTGTGCTTTTTTAAATTTTATTTTTAAAGAATGAAAAAAATACTGCTCTTTTTCCATGAGCTGAATGCATTTAGCATGATCCATAGAGGAGATAAAGAAACCATTTTCAACTTTCTTTGAGATATTTATAAATAAATCAATGCTTGGAAGAGAGGGATCCTCTTGATTTTCATTTGGTTCAATATTCATGACATTTTTATTGTTAACAAAATTTTGATTGTTTAAATTTTGAGGAGTAGGAGTAGGAGATCTTGAAGACAAAGGAGAATCCAACATGGTGGAATCCATGTTGGATTTGGAAAAAAATAAAGAGCTCTTGCTAAAAAGGTTTTTTTTTTTGAGGTGAAGGGGGTGGTGGGGTTTTTAGAAGGTGATTTGGTGATTTGGTGGTGATTGGAGTGATGTTTTGATGAGGAGTGGTGAACTGGTGAGTGGTGATATGACTTTTTGAGTTTTGAGGTTGTGGTAAGACAGAGCTTTTTCTTCCTTTTTCTCTTCTTATTTTTATTTTTATTTTTATTTTTATTTTTATTTTTATTTTTATTTTTATTTTTATTTTTATTTTTATTTTTATTTTTATTTTTATTTTTATTTTTATTTTTATTTTTATTTTTATTTTTATTTTTATTTTTATTTTTATTTTTATTTTTATTTTTATTTTTATTTTTATTTTTATTTTTATTTTTATTTTTATTTTTATTTTTATTTTTATTTTTATTTTTATTTTTATTTTTATTTTTATTTTTATTTTTATTTTTATTTTTATTTTTATTTTTATTTTTATTTTTATTTTTACTTCAAAATATTTATTTTAACAAATTTAAATATTTTAGTCTTAATTATTTTAATAAGATAATTTTGCTAATTTAAATATTGAATAATGTTCTTGAATAAAAACTGTTTTAATAAGATAAATTTTCTCTTTTCATAATAATGAAATAAATCGATTTTAATTTTTTAAGAATGTTTTCTTTATATTTTTTTTTATATTTTTTATTTATTTTATTTATTATTTTTAATATTAATTTCTTTCTTGATTTATTTTATTTTTCTTCTTGTTTGCCGTTTTCCTATTTTATTTTATTGTAAAAGGGAAAACAACTTAATTAGTTTTGACAAAAAATGAAATAGTTTAAAGATTATGATGTCATGATTGTTGTTGACCAAAATGGTCAAAGACGTCATAAAAATAAAAATTCGTAAAAATTGAAATTAAAATAATTTAAAAATAAAATAATTTTAAATAATTTGCTGTGGTATTATGACGTCACAGAGCAAATTATTTAAACAAAGCACTTACGCTTAAAAATTAAATTAATTATTTAAAAACAAAATAAAATAAATTTATTTATTTATTTTAATTAATTTATTGTTTCCTTTAAATAATAAAATGTTAAACAATAAATTAAAAATAGTGTTAATAAAAATTCATTTTAATAAATATTTTGTTTTGTTTTTAAAAGAAATAAATCTTCTGATTTTAATTTCAGCAAGATTTTAAATAATAATTTTGACTCACTTTTTTGAGTGAAGTCATTCAAATTTCTTTTGCCATTTTGACAAAGATACCTATGACAAAAAATAGTCAATCATGTATGTACCAAGGTTGCATACATCTTCATTTTTGATGTGTAAACTGTATCCTCCTGGTCCCATAAAGCTGATCCATGCCCCTTCCCAAGATCTAAACCCATTGGATATAATTCCCAGCAGGTAGATCCTTTCTGAGGTTTAAATATCCACATTGCTTCTTTGAAAGGATAGTTGATGTCAATATCAAATGAGTTCAAATAGGGCAATACCCCTCTTGATTCAACTTCCAAATTTGTCCTCAAATCAGATATTCTTGTTTTCATAACATAGGCATTCAACCAAACTACTTGTACATCTGAGGTAATTAAAACCTGTACTAATAATCCAGCAGATACTTTTTGAAACCCATCAATGAAGCTACCAGTAAATTTTGCCAAGCACAAAGACAATGCCCCTAAGGACAAAAATTTTTGAAAAACAATTTTTTTGTAATTGGGAGGAAACCAGATATAAAATCCAGCAGCATCACCAACACATGTCCAACCCTCAAACTCCTTGTAGCCTGCACAGTTGGAGCATGATTTACTAATTTTATCAAAGGGATGGTAACAAATGTTGCACAAGTAAGGAAGTGACTGGTATAGTCACATTCCAAGAATCAACATCAATTTTATCTATGTTAGGGACTGTATCAAAATTCTAATAAATAGCATCCATCCACAAAAAAGTCAATTTATAAATTATCAAAACCCAACTCCTTAATCCTCCTCACAAATTATTGTGTTGAATCAATGTTACTCAAGCCCTCAGATGACATTCTACAAAAAAATATAATGAATCCATCAGTAATTCCCAAAATATTCATCAACAACATATACACTTGACTTACTTAATATTTCAATAAGTAAATAATCAAAGTGTATATAACAACCAATTTTGGATCAATGCAGTTTTTATGTTTTTTGGTTGTCCAACCTATGGCAGAATTGAAAAATCAATCTGGCTGGATTGAAAGTTGATTCAACCATATCAATTTAAAAAACACAACATAACTACACAAAACATAATAAAAGAAAACACAACACAACACAATACAATACAATACAATAAAACAAAGCAAAACATAATAAAACAAAACATGATAAAACAAAACATAACAAAATAAAACATAATAAAATGAAACATAATAAAATAAAACATAATAAAATAAAACATAATAAAATAAAACATAATAAAATAAAACATAATAAAATAAAACATAATAAAATAAAACATAATAAAATAAAACATAATAAAATAAAACATAATAAAATAAAACATAATAAAATAAAACATAATAAAATAAAACATAATAAAATAAAACATAATAAAATAAAACATAATAAAATAAAACATAATAAAATAAAACATAATAAAATAAAACATAATAAAATAAAACATAATAAAATAAAACATAATAAAATAAAACATAATAAAATAAAACATAATAAAATAAAACATAATAAAATAAAACATAATAAAATAAAACATAATAAAATAAAACATAATAAAATAAAACATAATAAAATAAAACATAATAAAATAAAACATAATAAAATAAAACATAATAAAATAAAACATAATAAAATAAAACATAATAAAATAAAACATAATAAAATAAAACATAATAAAATAAAACATAATAAAATAAAACATAATAAAATAAAACATAATAAAATAAAACATAATAAAATAAAACATAATAAAATAAAACATAATAAAATAAAACATAATAAAACAAAAAATCATAAAATAAAACATAATAAAATAGAACATAATAAAATAAAATACGATAAAACAAAACATTATAAAACAAAACATAATAAAACAAAACAAAACATAATAAAACAAAATAAAACATGACAAAACAAAACAAAACATAATAAAACAAAACAAAACATAATAGAAGACAATAAAATACAACAAAATACAATGAAAGAAAACACAACACAACATAATAAAACAAAATATAATAAATCAAAACAAAATATAACACAACATAATAAAACAAAGTAAAACTCAATACAACATAATAAAAGAAAACAATAAAAGAAAACAACACCCAACACAACATGATAAAACAAAACATGATAAGTGAAAAGAAAACATAATAAAAAAAGGAAGTGCAGGGACTAAGTGGTTCTCTTGCCGTGGCAGACCAGGCACTTCTTATGCCCAAACTGTCTTTTTCTTATCTTACACTTGCGGGTTTTCTCTCTTTTAGTTTTTCTCACTTTTTCTCACAGGCTCAAGTTTGGTGGAACAAGTATGTATAGAGTTCTTTTGCAAGGACGAGAGGGCCCGGGTGATGGTTGGCAGGTGTTGGAGCTGTGGTGTTTGCTTTTCGGCCTAAACAAGCATGCACGATGTGCGTGGGAGCACTCGGTGCAAGCACCGCCAGGAATTTGTCGAAAAGAGTGAAGAATTTTTCAGCGTTGGCGGGATTCAGCGCAGCAGGTACATTCCATGGCGGCGGGGCGAGTTGGATAAGGAGGGGTTGTAAAATTGAAGGGGGAAGAAAATGGGGAGAGGATGTGGGTGGAAGTAGCGGGGTAAGGCAATGTGGGAGTTTGGATAGAGGGATTTGATTGGGAATGGTGAGGAGGAGAATTTCTGGGGACAAGATTAAAAAGCAAGGGGGATGTGGAATTTATATTTGTGTTGGGATGTGGTGGCAAAGGTGGAGCGGTGGGTGGAGTGGTGGAATGCATCTTGCAAATTGATTCAATGCTTTGGCAGAAGGTTGAAATTATCTGCAGGGTTATTTGCCTTTAGCGTTGGGGATTTGCAGCACTTTTATACTAAAAGCGGAGTGAAAGAGGAGTGTAGGGTTTACGGGGGCTGAGCGGTTATGCGGATTAGGCAAGCGGAAGTGGGTTACTCAGGAAGGTGCTGCAAGGTAGATCGTGCTAAGGGCTGCGGATCATCAGGGAAAGGATCTGATTGTTAAAGGGATGATGATCCAATCCAGTGGGCTGCGAGAAGCGCGGTAGCGACGGATGGCAGTAAGGGGTCAGGTTTTAAGGCGGGCACCAAATTGGTGATTGGGGCAAACAGCTGTGGAGACAGAAACCGGGGGTACACGGTGGAGAAAGGGGGGAACAGGGCAACAGAGTGCGGGCATGGAAGTGGTGGAACCCGGAATTGTAAATAGAATATCATAATATGTACACATCATACATTCTTCTTTTACAAAATTACGGACTGTTGCAGGAAATTCATCTGTGTTTTTAAAGGATCCAATTCATCAAATGACTTAAGGGGAGCAACTGCGGAAGCGCTAGTAGATAGAAAAGGGCCAATCAGTTTGGGGTTTCTACTCAGGAGTGTAAGTTACTCATAGTCTTTGGTTCAAATAGTCTCAAAAGGCGTAATCATTAAGTTCTGGAACCTGCAGAGGGGCAACTTAGTGTGCGGACACTAGTTTTCTTTCCACATCGGCCACCCGCAGAACACCTTGATTTAGAGGTGTTTGCATTGAGGAGTTTGAAGCCATAACCATTGGCAAAAACATTCCCTTGTTGCCCATTTCCGACGATTAAACCAAAAGACAAAGATTTATTAATTTTTCCAATCTCCCAATAGTCCCAACTGCGAAACGGAAAGAGTTCCTGGACAGAACCACAATATGCGGAAAGGAAACTTGTGTCCGCACACTTGAGTTGACCCTCCGCTGGTTTCAGAACTCGATGATTCCGCTTTATGAGACTACTTGAACAAGAGACTATGAGTAACTTACCCTCTTGGATAGAAACCCCAGTCCAATTGGCCCTTTTCTATCTTTTAGCGCTCCCGCAGTTGCTCCCCTTAAGTCACTTGATGAGTTAACCCTTTTTTAACCAATGAATTTCTGTAGTAGTGTGGATATATATATGAAAAATGTATGTTATATTATAAGTAAGATATATGACATCCCCCCCCTTTACAACTCCCGCTTCCACCACTTTCCCCCCGCACCCCGTTCCCCCAATCCTCCCCGCACTCTCAGCCCCGTACCCCAGGTTTCTGTCTCCGCAGCCGTTTGCCCCAATCATCTATTCTGCGTCCGCCTTACTACCCAAACCCTTACTTCCAACTAACACTACCCCACTTCTTGCAGCCCACCAGATTGGATCGTTATCCGTTTAACAATCTTCTGCTTTCCCTTCTGATCCGCAGCCCTTAGAAAAATCTACCCCGCAGAACCTTCCTGAGTAACCCACTTCTGCTTTCCTAATCCGCATAACTGCTCAGCCCCCGTAAACCCTATGCTTTGCTTTTGCTCCGCTATTAGTAGAAAAGCACTGCAAATCCCCAGCGCTAAAAGCAAATAACTCTGCAGATACTTTCCACTTTCTGCCAAAGCATTTGATCAGCTTGCACGATGCATTCCACCGCTCCACCTTTGCCACCACATCCAAACACAAATATAAATTCCACAGCGTGAATGCAGTCAGTCAGTGCGCAGTCAAAACCACTTGAGTGTTGCGGGAAGACTATGTGAATTCAGTAATGCCCTCAAAGTAAATCAATAGTTTTCCAGGCCACTTTCTAGTTTATCTAGCTAGTTAGTAGTAGTCTCACTGGTGTGCAGTTTTCAGTGATTCATAGAGTATTTCTGTTTAGTTGTCAATTAAGTAGTAAAATTTTTATTCTATAATATGTTTAGAGGTATTATAGATATGGTTTAGTTATAATCTTTAACATGTGTGGTTGTGCTAGAGGGAAATCCAGCATGTGTAGTTGTGCTTCTTTGTCTCTCATATGTGGTTTTGGGTAGTAGTTGAGTGGTTTAGTCTTATTTTAGTTTTATTAGTCTTGTGATATGTCACAAAGTGTGACATGTTCTTTACTCTTGTTTATATATAGCTTGCTGTGAATGAAATGAAATATTGAGTTGAGCTATATTTTCTTTAAAACCTTCTGTCCCAAAGCTCCTCTTTCAATTTCCCTTCTTCCATCTGAACTTCTATCCTCCGGGAACCCTCAATTTCAACAGCTGCCTGCTCTTGTAAATGGTATCTGGTACCCAGGTAAGGCACCAATACCCCCCAATCAAGCCCATAACCAGTGTCTACCAATTAGAAGTGGCCTGGTGGAATTAAAAAACTGTTGCATCTTGCATCATCCAGAACGGGCCAATCATGCACAGTACCCTCCCACCCAACTTGTAAGTAATTAAATCATATGTTTAAATCACACACCCCCAGGACATATTGGGAAAGGAATATTTTGTGGTTTCAATGCAAGGCTACTTGGAATGCTGGGACTGAGGCTGGAAAATGAACTCCATCAAGTGCACCTAGGCACTTGTCAAAAACAGCAAACACTTTGGGTTTAATTTGATATGGCCATGGACAAAATCTGTGGGGGGACTATTAATCACTTTTGGGGCCAGATGAATCAGCAGCTCAATTACATTTCAAAAGACCCTGTGGATGCACACTCATCAGGTCAATTTGATTGAAAAAAAAAGGATAAAAAAGTGCTCACTTGGAGATCGTCTGTCCAGAGTGCTGGAATCTGCCCTGAGTTTGTTGGTTGGTGTTATTGTGCCCTACAATGTACAAAAAAAATAGCCAATTGTTCCACCATCAAAAATAATTTTTGAGGCTGGCTTGAATTCAATTTCTGAGAGTTGCTTATGAATGAAGTAAAAATTTGAGGCTGGGATTCAAAGGACTGCATTACATTGGTGGGGGTTTCCTTGAAGGATTGCACTAGTATATGTGTGACCATTGAGAGGCAAATCATTATATGGTAAGTGTTCCCATTGTTGTACAGTATTGAGAGCCAGTATGATTGGAATAACAATGATAAGTTCTCCAAGTTTGTCCAATTTGTCACTGTTGATGGTTGTGTTGGGTTGGGATTGAAGGTTTTCATCCATTTTAGAGTGTTGTATAGCGGTGATAGACAAACACCACTGCGAAATAATCTTGAATATATTGTGCGGTAAAAAATGCAATATGAGACCATGTTGCATATTGGATACCGAGCGATATATGCTGGAAACAAACACAGCTTAAATATCAAGCAAGGAAAGAGTGTCATAAGGTTTTGTGGTCAAGAGGATCAAACTCCATTTTTTTTTCTTTTTTTTGCTTTTCATCTAGAATTATTGACTTAATCTAAATTGATGAAGATTTATTTACAACAAATTCAAGATACAATAGAACCATTCAAGAAATATCTAATATCCAAGCTGAAGCTAAATCATTAAAGAAGCTTTTAAAGTGAAATCCAGGACCTTCCTTCCATGATTTTTCATCTAATAGTAATTCATTTCTAGATGATATACACCAATAATGTATAGCTTTCCATAAAAATGAAAGACCTCTGGCATGAGTTGATGAATTAAATTCAAAGCATTTAATTGAACTATTTATAATTTCAAATTCTACACCTTTATTTGTTGTGATGTCATTTAAAATGATCTTTTCTAAAAACTCAAAAAAGTAATGAACAGCAACTTGTCTCTGCTCTTCAAGTGAAGCTTTACCTTCCATTCCCTCCTTTGGTATAATTATATTAATCATATCCACATGAAACATGTATGATGGTAGTAAACTAAATGGTTGTTTAAATTGCTTTGCAAAACCAGCTCTCCCAAATTCAGGTTTTATTGATCGAATTTTATCTTGGAGTTTTAATTCATCTTTATAAAACTTTGACTTCAAATCCTTTGTATAGAATTTGACCTGGGAGGTATCGAATGTCTGTAACTTTTGAATAAAAGATCCAAATAAACATCTGCTATCTTCAAGTCTACTTAATCTGTTTTTTTTTCTTCTTCTGATGTTTCGTTAGATCCTAAGTGAATCATTATATAGGCTGAGCTAAGGAAAACTTCAATATTAGGTAGTTGTAAGCGCAGTATTTTTTTAACTTCTCCATGTTGTTGTAAAGCAATATTATCAAACAACTTCCTACCATCTCCACGTTTCAAACGGGAAATTACGTCAATGGCAATTTTCTCACTTGATGTGAATTGTTGAAGTTCGACTAATGTGAATGATTCAAAGAATGACTTTTCGATCATAGCGAGGCGGGCTTTCCTCAGCTGGTAAGTTTGATCCTCCGATTGGTTTGATTTAACTCATTTGGAGTTTTTTTGCTTTTGTGGATCTTTTAGATTATCTAACCGGACGTGTTTAGTTTGTTTGAGGTTTTTCTTCGCAGCTGGTTGTAAAGTTGTGGAAGGCGAGTTATTATATGAATGACTTAAAGTAGGATTATTCCACATTAGATTTAGGCTATGATT
>JNCO01004222.1:0-15540 GCA_000785685.1 Uromyces viciae-fabae
GTGGAGGGTGTGAAGGGATTTGAGACAGATGAGGTGGTGGCTGGCGGACAATATGCCAGATAGAACCTGATCCCGATATATTAGACGGAAGGGATTCAAGGGTGTCGCCTTGATGATCCTTCGAGACCGAAGAAGTATCTTCCGGAGTATGCCAGTCGGCGTTTGCGATGGAAGAATCGGAAACCGAGGAAACGGGAACAGAGGTGGGAGTATGTGACGGTGAAGCGGAGGGCGGAGAACCTTGGGGCTGAAAACACGGAATTTTGACGGAATACACACGGATAGAAAAAGATAAAACGAGGAAAAAAAAATATTCCTTGAGAGATTTATAATGTAAAGAACGACCCCAGAACTGCTAGGGTGTTTTTCAAAGTGAGACGGAAAGAACGATTTTTATTCCTTTTATTTGCTTTTTAGTAAATAAGAAAATAAAACTTTTGAGATGATAGTAAAAGAAAACAAAATAAATCTCTTAAGGAAAAACTGAGGAGAAAAATACAACCCGTATTTATAATAAAATTTGAGAGAAAAAAAAGAACAAGGAGAAAATACAACAGAAAACCTTTATTTTAATAGAAGGGAAAAAAAACAATCAACTTATAGAAACGACGCAGGGAAAAATCCACGAGAGAACCGATTTTGTAGATTTTTAACTTTTTAAGGTAAAGAAACATCATGAGAAAAAAAAGGAAAATAAACCGATGTCTATCAGATACGAAAGGAACTTGAAGAAGAAGAAAAAAAAAACTAAGACCCAATGTCTAAAATAAAAAAAAAATTTTTCTAGGGTTTGTTGGGCTCGGAGTTGACATACAGCTTCAGCGACAAGACAATTTGGTCAGCGACACATCCCATGTCGCAGCGCGTGTCGTAAGCAGCCACCTCGAGCCACTCCAGCAGTAGTCCCACTGATCAATCCGGTTCTTGTCTTGTTTGGATCCATTTTTTTTATCATCTTTATCTTTATACATATTTACATTATTATCTTGATTTCCATCAACTTACAAACCAACCTCCCCCACCATGAATCTTTCAAACCCGATCGACATTGACACCATAGTTTCAGCTGCTCTGCAACGTCAAGCTGCAATCTCAGAAGCCAAGACAAACGACATGCTTGCACAGCAGGCTCACCAGTTTGAAGGCATCGTGCATGGTCTTGAAAAAAAAATATCCAACCTAATTCCACCAAGTCAAACTGAAGATCATCCAATGGAATCCCCCAGTCAGTCAAAGACTGTATCAGTCAGTACCCCCAGTCAACCCAAGGCTTCCCCAGCCCAATCAAAGACCTCCAGTAAGAAATCAGATACTTCTCCTGACTCAGATGCTAGAACAAGAGGAACCCGAGCCAAATCGGTACCAGTTGGACGACCAACTCTGACCAAGAACTCTTCAGTACCAGCTGGACGACCAACTCCAACCAAGAACTCTGCGGTACCAGTTGGAAAACCAACTCCGACCAAGAACTCTTCTAAAAGACCATCTCTCTCTTCAACTGGCAAGCTAACTCCAACCCGAAAGAAGCACCCTGCTCAGATGACATCTGACGAATGCCCTGCGGACTTTCAACGAGTCAAGGTAAGAGAATGTTTTTATTATTATTAATGTTCAACTCATTTCCAATAGCTCATCCCATTATGATTGCATTGTAGGAAGCTTTGTATCTCCACATCAAGCTTTTGTGGGGCTTATTTGAGCAAAAATCTGTACCCCCCCGAGTGGATCAGCACCTCTTACAAGAATTCTATGATCACTTTAAGTCAACTGAAGATGTTGAGAGATGCATCGATAACCCTGGTAGTCCTGACCTCATTGCCCAAATGCCTTGCGGACTTTCAACGAGTCAAGGTAAGAGAATGTTTTTATTATTATTAATGTTCAACTCATTTCCAATAGCTCATCCCATTATGATTGCATTGTAGGAAGCTTTGTATCTCCACATCAAGCTTTTGTGGGGCTTATTTGAGCAAAAATCTGTACCCCCCCGAGTGGATCAGCACCTCTTACAAGAATTCTATGATCACTTTAAGTCAACTGAAGATGTTGAGAGATGCATCGATAACCCTGGTAGTCCTGACCTCATTGCCCAAGGAGATATCATTACCTTAGCTAGTGGTCAATCTGGAAGATTCAAGCTTGGGCGCGGATTAGCAAACATTGACGAGATGCACATTCCTTACTGTCATGGTCTTTTGTCAAAGGTCGGGTCGCGCATTTGGGGACCCAATTTGGACGAACCTCACAATTCTTTATTCAATTCGGCCTGTCGTATCACTGCTTTGAAATCCTTCCGACAGCTTTCTGGTAGTGGGGCCTACTCTTTTATGAGCATTGACCTCAAAGGTGTGAACAAAATTTCACTCCTCATTGCATCATACAATCACTATGTCCACTACGTGATGGCAACCCGATACAAAAAGGAAATTAAATCTGCTGGTAAGCATGCTCAGGATGAAACAAAGAAGACAATCCAAAAGAACCGTGAACAAGTAAGTTTCCAATTTTTGGAATCATTTACTAACAAAATTTCAACTGACCTTGCTCATTGTTTAGTTGCAGAAATCTCGATACAAGTTTGCATTGAACAATCAGTACCCAGAACGATACCTTCAAGTCTTAAATGAAATTGGAGCGCATAGTGATGACGAGTTTCAATCTGAAACCAACACGTATGCAATCAAGACTCTTGCATACCAATCGAAAAATGTCAGTAAATTCATGAGAAGATTGGATGCTGAGATGCGCAGGTCAGAAGCCGCAACGGGGAAGAAGCACCAAAGCCGTAATCGTCAGTTGTTAAAGGTTCCCCAGCCATCTCTATTTAAGAAAGTTCCTCATTGTCTTCCCTTGGACTTCTACAAGAAGTCATGGTTCAACAAACTTTCGAAAGCCGACAAGCGATTGATTCCGGATATGACCTCAGTTGCATTCCTTCCAGATGCCAACCTCTCACTACTTCCAAAACCCCATGAGGATGAGAAGCTCTCAAATCGAGCTTTTTGCAACAAATATTATGATGTTCTTACTGCGGATTACGATTTTGGAGCTGATGAAAGTGAAAATGAGGATGGGTCTGAAAGCAAAGAAGAATCTGGCAGTATCGATCTCAAAATGGATAGTGGTGGAGAGGATGAAGAACCTGAAGAAGAAGAACAATCCATGTTCTTGAACGATGATGACTACAGCCAGCTTTATGATTTTGATACTGAGTCGGAGAGTGGAGGAGATGACACCGCAAGCAAGGACTAGGGGTTGAGATTCTTTAGACCAGTAGTAGATGTGCTGTGTTTTCTTCATTTGACCAGTTTGACTTTTTTTTATCGATCTTCTTCTAACTGCTTATGCTATATAAGTTTGTTTCTTATCTTGTTTATCTTATTCATTTCTGATAGTTTACATGCTCGATGAAACTGTGTTTTCTTGTTCCTTTCTACAGCTTCTTTCTTTTCTGGCTGTGCCATTTTTTATGTTTCTCACTGCTATACACAATTGTTTTGCATCTTGTTTACTTTTTTCTTTCTCTTGGTTTACAAAATCTTTGAAAATTTACTATGAGTCAATTTCTTGAAAATCAAGCAAGCACATTATCTTTTAAAATAATAATCGCGAGCCAACAAAACAATCGTGATACATTGCATGAGTGAAAATTAACAACTAGAACAAATAAGAAAAATATATAAGAAAGGAAAACCCATTTGTGCCTTTCTACGCATCTAATGAAGTGTAGTCAACAGGCCGCAGAAGTACACATTTTCCATGTCTTTCAAAGCTGCCAGGTGGTAAAGCTGAGTAGCAAAATCGGGCTGTTAGTTGATTTGTGTTTATGACAAATGTTCTACTTGTAATGATGTTGCATAATAAAACTCGAAATAAACTGAGGATGCTGTGAAAGTGTTGCTGATGTGAGTCAAGAGCACCCTCCCAAACATTGATGAACGGATGAAATACAATGAAGCTTTGATTTTTGTTATCTATATCGATCACAAAAATCTTTTCGACAAATCCATACTGATACTTCCCATTCACCTTGTAAATTATGCCGTTGTTGGGCTTTTCCACTCCTGTGATCAGTTTTTGCCCACCAGGGGATGTCCAAGAAACTGTACGCAGTGATCGTGCATAGTTTAACAAAACTTTGGCCCCAACTGGATGAGGTAAGTCTTGGAAATGTCTTAAATTTATTTTTTCGCGTTTGAGTTTTTGAAAAATCAATTCGTAATCATCTTTTGCTAATGTTATGGTACAGTTATTAACAACTTTGGATTGACTATCGTCCATATTGAGAAATCCGGGTATATTTGTGGCATCCAACAGCAGCCTTTGAAGGGAGCAAGCCTTCTTCATCATTGTACCATCCATTTCACCTACATCAAATTAATCAATAAAGCTTCTCAGAATAAAAAAGTGAAACAAAAAATATTGACTCACCAATCAAAGGATTAGTCTTAATTTTTTGTAAGAATCCAATCAGCCGCTCCCCCGTAAATTCAGCAACCCCATAAAGGGGACCCCACTGCGTAATTTGATCTGGAATGTGAAGTGCGTAGTGATGGTTTGGCCTGATGTTTGGATCTGAAAATAATTTTTTGCTTGTTTTGCTGTATCGCTCATAGTATAACTCGAATATTTTTGGATCTTGAGGAGTAATTGTTCTTGCACATACAGCATTTGTACATCGACTAATCGCACCAGCATTTTTAAGCATAAGGAACTGGGCAGATTTCTCATTGATTTTGTTTGGTTTTGATGCAAACATTTGAGGTAACACAAGTGGTACGATGTATTGAAAGAGTGTGTGCCAATGATGTGCCTTCCATTTCCCAGCACGTCGTTCTCCTAAAGGTTCTGGAGGCTTTTCTAGATCGCTAGGCATGACAACTTTCTTTGCTAATTACTTGAATTGTGCCATCTGATCTTCGGTGAACTGTCCTTCAGTGCCCCAAACTACAGACTCAGTTTCCGATATATCATCTGAAATTTCCTCCCACTTGTCATCATCAGACTGATATTCTTCATCATTGTTTTCACATCTCATCCTCTTTGCTTGTATTGCTGAACTATTAGGACCATCTTTGCGTTTCTGATTCTCGATCTCAAAAATATCAAATCCCCAACGGATTCGAAAGTGGTGTTGCAGGATACCCTCAAGCCAGTTTTGCATCAGGCCAAGAGGAGTGTGACTCACTGGATCCCTGTAGACTAGTCGGTTTATTTCGGACCATTGTATGCCACTCGTTTTCTGCAATTTCTCTCGGTGATTTAGCATCTTGGCATTTTTCCAGCATTGAGCTTCAAAAAGGGTTTGCTCCTTGGTTCGGGAGGGACCAAGCTTTAGTTGATCTAAATCATCCTTCACAGCCTTGCACCATGAGCAGAAGTACTTTGCACTATGAGAAGAAAAACCCGCAACCTTATGCACACCAACAATGTCACCCAGGAGTGGGAGAACTTGAACGAAAACCATACGACCTTGGGGAAACCCATGCGTGCTCACTTCTTGACCGTTTGAAAAGCTGAGAAGATCATCCACAAGGCTTTTGAGAACGTTATTCATTGTGGTTACGGTTGGAGCATTTGGGCCCGGTGTCAGACCAGCAATATACGTGAGATTGATCGTGTTTCGTTTGGTGGGAGGGAGATCAAGGCAGTTCATTGAAATTAAACCAAGTGATTTCTGCTTGCCCGCAAGTTTGTTTCCGTGAGGATTAAACCAATCGATAAATAAGGAAAAAGTGAATCTCAAGGGGTTTTGGGTGCTTGGTGACAATGGCCACAACCAATTATTCCATGCGGGAGTCTGTTGAATGTCAAAGATTTGGCTGGGGCTTGACGATTGTATTTTGGAAGTCCAAGCTAGTATATCATTTTCGATGGAATTGATTTTGAGGAACCAGTTGAGCCACTCCTTGAGAGGTTGAGTGATGTAAGTACCGGATGGAACAAGACTTGAATTTATGGGATTTGCGAATCTTGATGGAGCTTGCTGTGCCTGTCCAATCTCAGGGGGACCTTTGGATCGTGCGCTAATTCTAAAAAGTGGATTGCCACATTCTCTTGCCCTTTGAGTCTCCTTGAATCGACAGTGGCTTGGAACATCTGGATTGTAGTATAGGGAGAAGCAGCTAAGACAACAAGTATTCTTGTTTAAATTTGGCAAGATTTTGAGTTTCTTGAAGATTGTCCGGATATCTTTGGGGACAGAGGTGGGGTCAATAGTGTTGATGTCACACTCTTTAGCAGTAAGCAAAATTTAAATTATTAAGTTCCTTGCATCGGATCGTAGTATAGGGAGAAGCAGCTAAGACAACAAGTATTCTTGTTTAAATTTGGCAAGATTTTGAGTTTCTTGAAGATTGTCCGGATATCTTTGGGGACAGAGGTGGGGTCGATTGTGTTGATGTCACACTCTTTAGCAGTAAGCAAAATTTTAATTATTAAGTTCCTTGCAACCTGAGATTTTTTTTCACTTAGTCCGCCTTCAAGATGGAGCCACGCCAGAAAAACCGAGATCATGGTGGTTACTATCAGAAGACAAAAAGTTTCAGCAACAGAATAAAATCACCAAAATATCGGAAAAAATCATGACTTACATCTATCTGGTGGAGGTTTTTCACAATCATAAGATGATTCTCTCGAGGTTGATGAATGAAAGGGTTCAGAATTTGATCTTGCTTGATGTTGAAGATCAATGGATTCCATATCATTTCGGTGATGTGAAAGAAAGGTTCGTCGACTAACTTTATTCCCATAAACTACTTGACCAAATTCGTTTGTAAACTTGATTTTCTTGCATTTTGAACACTGGCATAGTTGAGTATCGTCCATGATAGCAAAAAAGGACGAGTTATGAGGGCTGATGATAATTGTTGTGTGGCTGTCGCATCCAATTTAGGAAATACTGGTGTGCCTGTCGCAAGCAATGTCATGCAGGGGTTTGCAGTCCCGCAGCAGTTGAGTCGCACCCAAAGTCTACGTCTGTGGCAGTCGCCGCGCAGAATGCGACGCCAAAATGCATACCGTGTGTTGAGTATTGTCCATGATAGCAAGAAAGGACGAGTTATGAGGGCTGATGATAATTGTTGTGTGGCTGTCGCATCCAATTTAGGAAATACTGGTGTGCCTGTCGCAAGCAATGTCATTCAGGGGTTTGCAGTCCCGCGGCAGTTGAGTCGCACCCAAAGTCTACGTCTGGCAGTCGCCGCGCAGAATGCGACACCAAAATGCATACCGTGTAAACGACTGCTGGAGAGAAACACGGTGGGATATTCATAATGGTCCTCAACCTTCGGGGGTCAGGGGCACATGTGGACTGCTGCATAAGGAATGGTAAGTAATAATCCCTCCCAACTTTTCTAACTAAATTCTGTCTTTCATCTTCTAATGATTCTGGGCATCTAAACATATTGTGTCCTTCTCTATGACGATATAAGCAGGGTCTATTTTCATAAAGGGGTCTAGATGGAGGATTATTGGGTCTAGAATATTCATTAGGTTGATTTTTCTGAGGCAAAGTCTCAGTAAGTGTTTTGATTGAATCTGCCAAAGAATCCACCTTTCCTTCTAAACTAGGTCCAGCATTTTCAGCTACCATTTTCTCCCTAGCAATTTTTCCTTTATCTGTTGCTTTTTTATGATCTAATCCTTTTTGAATAATTTTATTTGATTCAGAGAAAATTCTAGTAAATCCAAATGTTTCTTCAGAGTCAGCTTTCATTTCTTCCTCAGCAATATCCAATAAATCTTGATAGTTGGGGGGTATACAAAATCCATCTCTTCCATAAGTAATTTTTCTCTGTTTAATAAGTTCTTTCTTTATTGATTTTTGAGTATCTTTAGGAAAAGCAGCTAAAAATATTCCAACTATTTCTTGATCCCTTCCAATATGACCATTACTAACTAAGTACTTTCTGATTTTTGAAAATTGAGCAACAAAAGTTCTATAGTCCTTCAAATATTTAATTCCACCTTTCTTGGTCCAATCTGGAGCTAATTCCACTAAGTCTTCAAGAGTATGTTTAATAGTTGGGAACAGATCTCCCCAAGACTTCTCCATGCTCCTTCTCAAAACATTCCAGATCCTTTCCTCATAGCCATCCATATCTTCAAGTTCCTCCAACAATTCTTCTCCTTCAACAAACCTATCAATCTGCATAACCTTGTCCCAATAACTAGCTCCACACTACACGTTACCTGTAGCGTAGCTTAATAAGCTACACTACACGTTACCTGTAGCGTAACAGCGTAGCAGGCCCACCATCGCTCTTATGGGGATAGGGGTATCTACTTCCTACACCCATGTATAACCCCCACATATTCAAAATTAAGCACACTCATGTTGGAATATTAATGACTTGAATTAAATATTTTCTGAAACAAAAACAATCTCTTTATTATAAACACTATAAACAACAAACCATCTATCTATTTATCTAACTTTGATACTCAACTACGTAAACTATTACTCTATTCTTAACTGCTAGACTATCTATCTCTAGTACCTATCAGTAAAATGCCTTCAGGCTATTTGATTCAATACAATTTCCTAATATTGTCCTTCCTCATCTATTTTGTTTGAGTTACAAATTAAAAACTATCTTCTGTATTTCCATTTTTCTATTTTATTTTTCTTCAATTATTTCATTTTATATTTTATTTTGTTTTTATTATTTGATTATGTAAGCAGTCCCTATAAATAGGCCTGCTTCCTCTCATGAAATAATAACATCGAGTTAATTCTTTTTCAGACTCTTTCCACTTCAACAAACTCAGCCAATAGAGCATCCAGCTTTTGCCTCAAATTCCATCTCAGAATTTCTCCACTGACAAATATTTTTTTTTTTTGTTGAGTTCAACCTTACTTTTTCTTTTTCTTTTGACCTTTATTTATATCCTTCTTCAAAAGAAACATGAATCTCTAGCCAGGAAAAAAAAACAAATCAGTGATTACCAACAGATTGCGAAGAGAGGAAAGCATGGAGATACAAATTTCTGATATCTAATCCAGTATGGGTATAACTATTTTTTTAATTGGATATTTTTACATGTGAATGGACTTGTAATTTGATTTGATAATTGTAATTGTTTAATCATTATTTTACTGATCAATGTCATTATTTTGGCTCCTTCATCTCAAAGGTCAACTCGGCTACTTTGCCCCATAGATGTGCCCCCCTGATATCCGGTTGTGAGGCTGTATGGTAATTTTTGGTTATTTATTTAATTCCATGTCCGAAAGAACAGAGTTTGAGAGTTGGTGGAATGTAGTGCGGACAGGGTGCACACTGCTTCTGCTTCGAACAAGTCTCGGAAAGATAAGGAATCAAACGTGTATGTAATGGAGCTGCGAGTGACAGAATGCTCGGACGAAAATCTTTCGGTAAGTTGAGGGGATCGGATGGGGTTCACAATGATTATTTTTTACAGTTTGACTCAAAAAATGTATCAAGATGAGATCACAAATGTAACAGCTGCGAATGGATTGAAAGGAGTGCGAGCTTATGTTCTAGCTGTCGGTTGAATCCACACATGTCTTGAGTACCCCTGGTAGTGAGCACGCAAAAGAGCCAGATTCAGATTGTAAACAGCTGCGAGTACGTTTGATTTCAGATGAATTGGGATCTATTTGGGATGATTTGAAGGGTGGGAAGCCAGAGAGAGTAAAAGGGAGTAGAAAGTCATTGACGGATTGGCAATGAAATTTAGGGAAGTTACTGTTGCTGCACTGACTAGATTGAGTAAATCAGATCAAAAAGGCTCAAGTGTGATCTCATTCGAGCCAGAGGAGATGAGAGAATAGAAATATTACCCGTGTGAGCGGCGCATACATGAAGTCAAGGGGAAAAGGGAGGGGGGGAAATCTCAGGACATGTCGCACTGCAAGAAAAAAAAAAAAAAAAATCGCAGCAAAAAAAAAAGATAAGAATAAATTAAAAAGAAAAAAAAAAAGAAAAACCAATGAATTTACCAAATACTGACTCAGACCAAGGATCACATCAGCCACCTCTTATAAATCATCACCCCTTCTTGACCGCATTACCCACACTAGATCATAGATTAGATATAGCACCATCACCCTCACCACCCTCTCATTTACAACTAAATCATCAAACTTCATTAATTCATCTCAATCATAACACTCCTTATCCACCCGATTCTATTCACCAAATGATTCATCCACTACCACCACCACCACCACCCAAAAAAAGAGAGAGAAACTCCGGAAGTGATCAAAATGGATCAGTAAATCAATCCTATAACGATCAAACTTTAATTGTCAAAACTAGGAGACCCACAAAGAAGGAGAAACCCGCTCCTGTTACTATGGTTTACAGAGGTACACCAGATGACATATCCAGGCCATTATATGAACACCATTTCATCAAATCTCAAGTAAACCCTAGTACTGTCGCACTTGCCCCTCAAACTGCCATCCATCGAGCATATTCAAGTCAGTTTACTTATTAACTCAAAAGTGCTAATTAAATTTTCTAATTAAAGAAAGGAGATAAAAAAAAACCCCCCTTTGTTGATAGACACGATCGAAGCCCCTCCCTCCACTAATGCTCCATCATACAGTCTATCACATGCCACAGAGGTGAGCTTGATGAAGAAGAAGCACACCCGCTTGCGTGACCTTTGTCGCGATCGAGCCCTCCTCAGTTCCTCCCGAGAACTTACGAAACGTGAGATGGTTCAAGCTCTATTAGCCTGGGTAAGTTTTATTCACTTTTAAACTCAAAATGAAACTTGAGCACTCATTTTGATTTTTCCTTCTTTGTTTTTCCTCAATTATCCTTTCACAGCGTCAAGATAATATCAGTCACAGAGATACACCTGGATTCTCCGAAAGTGATGATCTATCCATGAGTTCCGCCTCTGGGTATGACACGGATGATTACAGCGCTCAATCTATGGAAGGAAGATCATTTGATGATTCCATAGACCCACAATTGTACTCTCCTGACCTAAATCCAGGAATTTATAATTTACGACCACGGCAACCTATACAATCACCATCAGAACCACAAGATCAAACTGTACGGGGTAGTAGTCAACCTAGAACTAGAATGGCTTTACCCACTAATTTTAACCTGAAAGTCACACATTCTCCTCAGACTCAACTGGCCAATGCTTTTGCAGCTACCGGATTACAAAATCATCCCTCAATTAATCAACTCGATCCCTCCATTCTGAATTCTCAACCACCAGTAGTTCCCATGGACACCACGTCGGATAACCCAGCCGTCATGTCACACCCTCCCATGATCCCACTACTAGATGATCCAAGTCGCAACAACAAAAGACGTAGCATTCGATTAGTTGGCACAAAGATTCCCTCGATTGGACCAATTGGAAAGATGAGCATGTCGAGCATCAACGTAGCAGGAGATGGTCCCATGTCGATTGTAGAACCTAGGACAATGAAAGGCGTTCAAGTCCCCTCTACGGCCGTGGCTCCCAATGGCACCATCGTCATGAAATCGTCATCTCCTCCTTCTCCTCCTGCCTCCACTGAGGCCGAAGATAGTCAAATTTCTCAAGATGGGCACGACGGCCGTCCTCGTCCTTCGCCCCCTGAAGATCTGGACGTCCTGCTAGATTTGGAAGATTTAAAGTTGGCTGATAAAGAAATTCCTCCTGAGAAACTGGTTGCGTGATATTTCGTCTACATTTTCAAAACAAAACAAACAATCTAACATGTCCTTTAATCATTTGTTGTTCTCATTAGACTCGAGAACACAAAGTCGGCAGTGGTAGCTTTAAAGATGTTTACATGGGAAGATATCGGAATTTCAGAGTTGCAATTTGTGACCTAAGAGGAAGATTGACTGATATGGATATCAAAGAATTAGGATTATTGAGGGATTTAAGGTAATTTTTCATCTTCGTCGAACATCACATCACAACAGAAAGTAATCCCGAGATTGATGGGTTGATTATCACATGAAATTTAGACACCCCAATATCGTTCGATTTATTGGTGTCTCTGTTGGTGATTCCGTACCTTGTACTATCGTCACTGAACTATGTAGGAATGGCGATCTTTATGAGTTGAGTGAAACATTCTATCACCTTCCCATTTCGCGCAACTAAATTTTTCTATCCCACGTGACATCTTTTTCAAACAAATGAATTACATGTGTGATTAGCTACATTCGAAAAATTCCCTGCCCACCTTACACTCAAATCTTGGCCATGATGTTGGATGCCGCTAGGGGTGTGGAATACTTGTACGTCTTGTCATTACTCGCACACAATGCTTAAATGGCTTTTTTACTCAAAACATACTCACCTTCTTTCCTTTGTTTCTGTTAGACATTTACGAACTCCATCTATTATTCATAGAGATTTGAAAAGTCCCAATGTCCTAATCACAGCCAATGGAAGTGCCAAAATCACAGACTTTGTAAGACTCATGTCAACATTACTTCCAGTATTTGATGACTGGCGAATTGATTCAATATTAAAAAAACGGGGCTTTTCTAGGGATTGGCCAGGGTAAAAAGGGATGTGATGTCAATGTGCGCAACTACTTGTGGTACTTTAAACTGGCAAGCTCCTGAGCTTTGGGTCGCTCATCCTTCTTACAACCATAGCATCGACGTCAGTTTTCCCTTTCTCTCTTTAGCTCAGTTGACTCTTGGCTGAATCTTTCAATTCTCTCATGTCCATTCTGCTTATAAGGTATATGCACTGGGCCTTGTCTTTTGGGAAGTCCTGTGTTGGCCATTCCGCGAGAAAACGTATCCCTTTCAAGTCAGTTTCTATGTCATGGATTAACCAGTTGCATCCCAGAGGCTGATTTTCTAGCCGCTTTGTAGGGGATGAATGAGCACGCAATCTTCGCTGAAGTCGGCAGGAAGAAGCATAGGCCAACCACCAGCATGATTCGTAGAAAATGGGGCAGAGAAATTGTCACCTTGATCGAAAGAATGTGGGATGATCAGTCCGATGCCCGACCTGCTATGCCTGATGTAACTAGGTTGCTAAAGTAAGTTCATACCTCATGTTTTACCGGGAAAACCACAAGACCTAGATATGCTCATTACAACCCCGTTGGATTATCTTCCCTTTCTATTTTTAGTGCCATGTTGCTACAGGAACGGGAAAAGGCTTGGACTGCCCGGTCTCCCGAATCTTAAGAGCTTTATCAAACTTCTCAATTCCCCTTGCCTTGTCTCTGTTTCTATTTTTCCTCGCTTGAATAAAACTGTTTTTTTTTTGCTTTGTCTCAATCGTTATCTCCAGTACTCTCGCTATATTTAATTCTTCGTTTCTAATTAAAACTTGATTTTATAAACTTTTGTCAACAGAACATCATTTCATCACTCACTATCCATCCTACGGAATCTCCTCTCGGCTTATCCATCCTCATCACTTTAATGAAGCAAATACTCACGAATAATAGAAACAATTAAAATAAAAATAGTATATAATATGTGTTTTTTTCGGGGTTTTTCTTACTCATTTGTCCCATTATGTATGTACCTTGTTGTTATTTCTATGTGCATTATGACTCGTTAGTATATCTCTAAAATGCATAAATAATACAAATGTTTGGTTTGTTAATATTACCATTAACACCCTTCCCTAAGCGAGTCAAGCCCATTGGGCTTTGGCACCTGAAAAGCATGGCAAAACATCAATCCAGTACGGCACATTTTCTGCAAAGGCATGATGCAAATCATATCTCCAACTCATGTTAACAATGGTTATCGGTCTATGTGGATCTAGCAGCCAAGAAAAATTGGCATCTGGCATCAGTAATCATCCAAGGAGGCCAGGGAATGAAAGTGCGACAATAAATAGGGATCAATCAGCATTGATAATGCCTTGTAAGATGATTTCTTGGTCAAGCAGAGCCTTCAAATAAGACAGCTTCCCACCAGATTGGGATATCTAATGTGCTTTAAGTATCATCAACCTGGTGGATAAAGATCGCCTCAATATCATCTATAAAGGAAAATATCTGTGAGAGTGTTTGATACAGCAGGATTTTAAGGAATCAGTTTCTTTCAAGAGGCAATCACCATATGTTCCTGAATCATTTGACATTAAGTCGAAAAGGAAAGAGGGGGAAACCCAAAACCCCGTGACAGATCACCAGTAGCCCACCCAGATCTCCGGATCTGTCTAAGCCTGACTCCAGGTACCAAATTCCTAAATTGTGACAGTCCAGATTGAGAATAGGATTGTTATTCACTGGCACCTGCATCATCCAAGAGGTCAACACAGATGAGTATCCCAAACAGATAAAAATTGGATATTAACTGTTGTGCCCAGATATGCACCCTTTGCTCACCACTCTAAGTTCTGAGCAAGCCTTTGCTTTACTGTTGTTTATGTTTTACTTGAAGACTAAGAAGTTTCTATACCACTCATCTAAATAGTTTTTTCAACTTCTATCAGGAACTCTTCTGCCTCAAAACTTTTCCTCTGCATACTCAGCATTCCCCCTTCTTTTCCTTTCCATTTCCTTGTCCTCCCTCCTCTTCTTTTTTTAAAGCTAAAGAGTTCAAAAAAGGAAGGAGGGGTGCTTGGGAGGCTAGGAAAAAGTGGGAATTTTGGGACCCAGAGAATCATTCTTTGAAAAAAAAAAAAAACATTACCTGGTGAATTCACAGGTTGACCCAGTAAAAAAATTAATGCCCCAATATTTACAAATGGGATAGGAAGAGGGTCTCTCTCCTTCTTTTGTGTCTCTTCATCTCATTCCCATTTCATCTATATTTTTTTCAGGTGTTTTTACAGACCATCATGAAGGTGTGCTTCAAAAAAAATAAATGCCCCTGAAATGAGGCATATTTTCCAAAAGATGCCTCATTAGATGTCAAAAAAATAAACCCCCTAAAAGATTTTTTTTTGACTTTGGAGATTTTTAAATAAAAATCAAGGGACATGTATATCACAGCTACCCCCCAAAAAAAGTTCATCAATAGATAATAAGTGATTGATGATTATTGATAGAAAAAAAGGTAGACCAATCCAAAAAAAAAAGAAGAAACTTGAAGGCCTAGTCTTGAAAAACAGGATCACATATTGCTTGTAGTGTTTCTCTTCTTCTCTGTGTTGTTTTTCTGGGTTAATGGTTGCTCATATCTTGTGACTTCCCAAGCTTTGTTCCAAATTTATTATTTTATTTTTGTTTTAACCCCTTTTGGGGCTTATTTTGTTTCTATTTAAACTGCTCTTTTTGCTGAAATAAAATTCATCGAGTCAGAGCCTAATCAATATAAAACCACTTTGGTTTTTCCAGTTCCCAGTCCTCAAAGCTCCTCTTTCAACTTTTCTTTATTTAACATCTCTCAGAAAAACATTCCACAAGCCATTAAATACTTCACAAGTGTTGGCAAGCTGGGTTTCCGGTGCAGTCAGAGTGAAGCAATGCCTGTGATAGAGCATAAATTTTGCTTCCCCATTATCACAAATTACATATTTATATGGAAGCCCAGGGGGGACACTAGGTATTTTTCCTTAAAACAAAAATCAAATTAATTAGAACTCATTTACTTAACTCAGAAGCTATCATGTCTCAAA